>JAHWFO010081800.1:1901337-2032038 GCA_023313115.1 Rhysida immarginata
TGTTTAACATTATAAGGATATAATCTGATGATATACAAAGCTTACTCTTTTGGTTTCATTTATTATTTTAGTGATTTGCATAATGGACTAAAGTTTTATTAATGAACTTGAATGAAATTTTCTTAACTTTATGCAGTAATGTGGCTATTCAAAATAAACAAGATGTGAAAACAAAATATTAATACCTAATACATGTATAATTACATGGCAATAAAAGTGATCCCAATTATTGGATCAAAAATTTCCCCTATTCTTTGTTGAAAAACTGCAACATTGAAGTTTATTTTTTTCTGTTCAACATTTTACGTACTTTAACTTGTTGATATTCTTTTTTCACCTCTTCAAACAAATGCAGCAAGTTTTGACTTGGTCTTGTAGCGATAAAAAACAGTTTTCTTTTTGACATGGTGACAATAGCAGGCAAGAAATTGAAATGTGATGTGAAGAGTGAAAGTGATGTAAAGTGAGCCCAACACGAGCATTCTCAACTGCAATCACATGTTGAGCTCTTCCTAACTGTAAGGTAAAGCAGCGGTGTGAGTGAATGCCACTGATACACAAAGCAAAGAAACAGATTGAACAATGCTCAGTTTCCTACTCCTCCTTCAAAAAAATGAGCATACTCTTTAAATTAGAGGAAGTGGCATTATTAACGCTTCAATCCCAAGACCAACGACCACCCATTTCAGGCACCAATCATTGATGTTCCCTCTTTAGACCGACCAGTAAACATGGCAAAATCAAGTCATGGCAATCTTGACTCGATTTTGCCATGTCTACTGGTCGGTTTAAAGAGGGTATATTGATGGTTGGTGCCTGAAATGGGTGGTCGTTGGTCGAGTAAAGAGGTGGTCGGCTTAAAGAGGGAAAAAATGCATTATACCTATGAGACTTTAATTCCGTGCCAAGGAAAAGCGGTCGAGTTAAGAGGGGGTCGTGTTAAAGAGGTGGTCGAGAATAGAGGTTTCACTGTATATAAAAAAAAAAAAAAAAAGTTGACCATCCGTTCCAGTATTCAGGAGTCACACCATTTTTAATTTAAGTACGACAATTAGAGAGAGTGAGCAAGATTAAGCAAGAGAGATCGAAGAATAAATGAAGAGTGATATTTGTCAAATGTCATGTCAACACATTTTGAGATAGAGAACCAATGGTCAGAAACGCACCATGAGAGGATGTGGTTGCAAGCATCTGGAAACTGATTCCTAATCATTGGATTGGAAAGAAAGGTGGTCCTATCCCATGGCCAGCATGATTGTCGGGATTCACTCATTTGGATTGGATCACACATCAAGTCTGTATGAAACCCCAGAAGAACCTGATGCAATACTGCTTGCCAAGGTCCAAGCTGCTGTTCTCCTGTACAACAGGTAAAAGGGATATTTGAAAGAGTAGAGCAAAATTTCATGTATTGAAGCTGGTAGTGGTCACCCCTTTGAACACTAACTCAGAGCTGCAAGTTATTTATGAATAGAAAAATTGTGGTTTGCTCTGAAAATAAAAGCAGTTTACAAAACGTTCCTTGCGCATCTTATTTGCTCAATGGTGCCCAAAAATCAATTTCCAGCCATTGGTTCCCTATCTCGAAATATTTTGTTTACAGTTCTCTACACTGAAAATCTGACTGTAAAAGTTTGAGACACCCTGCATTGAAGAGTATAAAAATTAAAAAAGCCTAAAATCCAAAACTGAAGTGGAAAATTCAAATAAAATGTATGTGACGATGTTTATATCATTTATCAGTATAACTGATAATACGAACTCGTTGGGGGCCAACAAATTTTTTCTTATTATCCGGGTTTCGTATTACTGTATCCAGGAACAATAGAAACAAATCATAAGTCATGTAAATTACTGTAAATAAACTGCTTTTACTATATATAACTTCATTTATTCATCCAAAAATTAAAATTTATGAAAAAAGTTGCAAATTTATGATAGCAATTTGCGAGACCAAAGGTTTTGTTCGGGCTCGAAACAAAATTTCAGGATCAAAAATGGCGTCCCGTATTTGCGAAAGTGTAGCTTGTGGTTTTAAGAAGCAAATTAAACATTTTTAATCAAAAATTTTATATTTGTGAGATTGAATAGCATAGATTTTAATTTTTTTAGGAGAAGTATAATATTAGAACATGTTGTCATTAGTGCGTTTTCTACAAAATGCTCTCGAAATCGTCACCGCTAATGGCGCTACAGGTAACGGAACTTGACTTCGCTACTTGAACAATCAGTTGGAACTACAGCCATAGATTCCATGTAATTTTTAGCAGATTTTTGCATAATGTTAATGTAAAATCCGCTAATCTAGCGGAAAACCCACTAAGTTGGCACTGCGTAGTATAAAAAAAAAAGATTAAAATCCTGATCGCTGCAAACATCGCTACCCAATGAAAGTTACGCACATACTGCACTGTATTTGCTCTCTACACTATTTATCCAATCATAGTTGACTTAAAATCGTTTTTTAGTAAGAAATTTTCATTTATTTTGCAAATTTTTTTCATATTAACCGGGTTTTACAAAAAAAAATAGTTTGTATTAAGGGGGTAATTTTTCAAGTAAAGTAAAACAGGACCGGAACCAAAAGCAATTTCGTATTAAGGGGGTTTTTGTATTAACAGAGTTCGTATTATCCGAGTTATACTGTACATAATAGTTCATAAATTTTAAAATCTTACATAATTACATACATTGTGCATACATATTAATATTGCCTTCAGGGCCGATTTTCTGATACCAACTACAATCTTCTAGCATTCCCCTGTGAGATGGCTAATTCATACAAGGAAATTCAAATGAGAGTTTGTGGTTACTGTATAAAATGTGTGCATTATTTTCATTTCATGCATTTTATTTTTTCTATTGTTTCTGGTTTTATTTGCAATTTTTTTCCCCTCCCCCCTTTCTTTTCTTTCTTATTTAAATGTTGAAGTAGCCAAAAGCCTTTTTTAAATAAATTTTAATGAAGTCTTGGAACTAATTACCTACTTAACTATAAATATTTCCACATGTAGTCTTACATTCACCTGTGATAATTTAATTAATATTCTTGTGACATTCACAAACACAAGAATATGTAATATTGCTGCTGATGACATCCCACTTTCATGATGGATTTTTTATTCTTCACCTATCTTTTTTCAGGTTATGACACTTATTTTTTTAAATCACTGATACTTGGATGGTGGTGTTTGTGTGAGCTAAAAAACTCTACCAGTTTTTATGGTAAAACTAAATATCTGTTTCCATACACAACTTAGAATATAGAGATACAATTTTTCATGATCACAAATCACAGCTATAGAAATCTCGTGTAGTAGCAAAGCAAATTTACAGCCAGGTGGAGGATTGATAATAGTGTGGGGAATATTTTTATGGCAAGCTTAGAACAAGCATTAAAAACTAAACTACATTTGAATCTTATTACTGATAAAGTTCACCTCTTCATGCTCACTGTCTTGCCTCCAGGAAAAAAAGACATTTACTACAAAAAACGTGCTCATTGCCATAAGGGCTCAATATTAGAGTCTGACTGGTTCAATGAGCATGACGAATTGAATCTTTTATGGCCACCACATATCTCCAGGTCTGAATCCAATTGACCATAAGGGAGAAGTCAACCGCTAGTCAACAGGATAATCAGCATTCGAAATCACCAATCCCCAGTCTTTAGAGTATAGCTTAATAGGTTCATTTCATTTCAGACTGATCATTTCAAGGTTTCCGAGGTTAAACGATTTCCAGTCTTGCCAGGAAATTTTACCTATTTGAGTTCATTAACAATGATTTAACATACCAGTCTTTAATTTCTAAGAAATGTGCTAATCGCAGAATATGTTGTATATCTTAAGAAATTCACTATTCCAGATTTGTTTCAACATACGATGAATGACAAGGGCAAGTAGTTTTGACAAATGAGCAGCTAAATACTTTATCAACATACTTTATCTCCAGAAATATTTCCAATTTTATTACAAAGATTCTTCATTTTTTTTGACTTAAGATGGTCCGACTTACAAATTTTCCATGTGTTATCATAGCAATATCGAATTTTTCATGTACATATTAGAAAATAAATAACATTTTACAGTACTTTAACGCTAACATATTACAGTACTTTAACGCCTACATATTACAATTCTCTTCATTCACAATTTTGTAAAAACCATATAGAATATAATCCTAAATAATTATGGGACATCAAGAATTCCAGTCAAGAAGCAACTGTATATAGACTATCATTTAAGTATCCTCCTCTTCAAATCAATAACTAACCTCCTGAACCTCTTGTATTGGTTCCTCTTCCATTCCCATTATTAGATCCAGAAGTCCGTTTGTAGCCATTGGAATAATTATTTTGACCTCCACCGCTATAAGTATCACGTGGATAGTTATTATTTTGGAAAAAATTTCCTTGATTCTCACGATAGTTCTGGTAAGTTCCGACTCCTGCAATTCAAATTTTTGATTTCATTAATAGGAAAAGTTATATTAAATCAAATTAAAAACAAAATAACAGTCACACTTAGCCCAAAGCTTAATAGTAAAAAAAAAAAATTAATACAGATGATTAAGTATTAGGTGGATACAAAACAAAAATAGATTTATCATCAATTATGACAATATCACCTGGAAATACTCCACAATTCTGGTCAAATGCAAATAAATTAGTTTTTTCATTGAGAAATTTTTCGTACAAAAACGAAAAAATTTAACTGAAGTGATGTAACATTTTGCATTTTCATACAAAAAAAATCTCGTAATAAAAAAAAAACTAACTCTCTAATAACCACTGCTAAGTAAGGGTGTGGCAACAAGGAAGCAGGGAAAACTATTTTTTTGTAGCCAGAGAAGGTTTAATGTTTCAAAATACTGAAGTAGACCAAATTTTGAAATATAAGCTTCCTACAAGTGCTTTGAAATCTATTAGCATACGTTTACACAATAGTAACCTAGCAGCTTCGATAGTGGACACAGTTAATGCAAGACAGAACTATGCTCAAAGTGACATTTGGCATTTTGTGTACAAGTAGTCCTCGTTTTTGCATCAGAATTATGTTCCTGAAATTTCGTCATTTTCCCATTGACATATTGGTTAAAAAAGGTCGTTTGAAAGCTAAATGCTAACTGGATTTATGATGACGCCGAAATTTTTTGTTACGATTGATCTTAGAGCCTTATGACAAGTAACCTCTCCATTCGTTCCATAACAATCTCAAAAAAATGTTAAGCGTTGAGAACACAACTTCAGTGTGCCTTGAGTATTTTCTTTAATTTTTGTTCAAATGAATTTTATGTATAATATACATCACAGTATTTTAACCACACAGTATATACAATGTACACTTCATTATACAATACTGTGCTCGCTCTATATAACGCCAAATTTATAATTGCAAGTCCATGTAACAAAGTTTTTTCTGGAAAATAAAAACTGCAGATATGAATGAGTGAGAGGAGCATTCCAAGAGAATTTTGACTCTAAACTTCACTTGGAATCCTTGTTCTCATGCATTCCGAACTTTCAGCTGCCCAAATGTATTCTTTGATGATGAAAATGAGATTTTCTATGGTAAAGGTGGCCATATTTTCAATCCTGCAAGATGATATAAAAAACATGTAGAAAATGATCGATTCCATGAATATACAAAATTTCCCAACACATACATTTAGTATTAGCTGAGGAATTTACATTTAATCTTTTAAGTAGGTTTTGGGCCACCCTGTAGCAAGCAAATGATTCCTGCTACTCCTGAACACTGTTGAATGCCTCTCATCTGAAATTGCACCTTCCTAAGTGCCGAAGAACCAAAAATTGACTTCTGCAAAGGCAGCGAGTGGTAGAGTCAGATAAATCATGCTTTTAATTTTAGAGCGAGGAGTTTTTCATCACCACGTATGATGTATGCACAAGGCCATTGTGGCTCCTGATCAATTGGCAGCATTTGATATTGATTTTGACTTGGGTGGTTTAACAAGGATTTTCATGAGGTAGCTTTTATGTGCCTAGAAAGGACCAGATTATGCTGGCTGATCACTTACAATCTAACCTACCTAAGGAAGCAAACGCAGATGGTCTGGTCCAACAAAAATCTGCTTCCCCAACAGGCTGCCTCCTATGCAGGAACAGTTGATTTGCATATAAAAACAATGTGGAAATAAGAAAAGAACATGTAAATCGTTAAGAATTTGAGTCAAAACTTTTGACAATCGGGTCAATGCCAGTGTCGTTTAAATTTCTAATAGTCTAGACTTTGAGGTCCTTATTTCTTTTCATGAATTTTCTCAATTTTTCGCTAATGCAACCTGTACACCAGAAAATAAAAGATTTATCTCGCCAAAATTGGTAGAGATTTTTCTGTGATCACTATCTGAAATTAACCTTCACTTCTATGAAACTTATTTTAAGGGATCTTTAAAGATCAGAACTTTTTTTTAATGAGGTTTGCTTATAATTGATAATTTTCCTTCTTCTAAACCTTCCTTACTGCAGATTTGAAGCAGTAAAATGGGTTTAATGGATTTAATTGCTAAAATAATGATTTGACCAAATATTACTTAAAAACTTAATTCTAATAACCATATTACCTCTATTATTACCATAACTTCCTCCAGTACGCCCGCCTCTGGAGTTGAACCCATTAGAATTTCCTCGCCCACCTCTTCCTCCCCTATTTCCCCTGTTATTTCCATTAAATCCTCCTCGGTTCTGAAAATTTCCAGACGGTTGATTCACCTGGTGAGGATAGCTACCCGGAGCTGCAATATGAACAACCATTAGTTTATTAAAAAAATTTTCATTAAAAACTGAATCATTAATGAAATAATTATTGCAACTATAAATATCAATGGTAATCAGCCAAGTATTATATGGCAGAATATGAATGCATATATTATGGCTCATTGTCAAATAACTGAACACTGCAGTTCGTGCAGGGCTCGATTATGTTTTTGTAGGTATAAACAATTGACAAAGGTTTCAAATTCTTATTAGCACCTGAATTAAGAAACTACAAAATATTCTGCATATAGCAAAGGATTTTCACCATAAAAAGATTCCATTAACAAACCAGAATACATACACTGATGTTTGGAATGCCATGTTCCGGAATCGTCAGTAAGGCTTTCAGATGAAGGTTGCTGATAAAGTGATGGTTGTGCTGACTGTGATGGAGGAGTAAAATGAGTGCCCTGGCTTGTTGGCAAGGATACTGGAAGATTAGGACTACTCCCAGATTGATTCTGGTCAGGAGTTGGACTAGTAGAAGAAATCTATACAAAACAATAAAAAAATTAAAAAAAAAAATTAAAAAAATTCATTCAGTAATACAGGAGCACAAACACTTTCCCTAATAAAGAAAAAAAAAAAAAAATTTCAGATAGATACATAGGGCGTTTTGTTTCACGATCTTTATCTCAGTTTTTCTTCACATTGTTAATATACTTCAACACATGGGCATTTCGTACCTCTGGAACATACAGCAATATTCAATTTCTCGCCACGCATTCGCCAGCCAAGCTTGAACGATTGTATTTAAAGCAAGCAAACAAAGCCTCTCGTGTAGAACTTTAACCATTGTGCTCTAAGGTATGGCAAGTTCCCTTGAGGCACGACGAGCTATTTGTGAGGACTTTGTTGAAAGGTTTGACGGATAGCCTCACTCGTGTCATCATCACATTAGGCCTACCACTTCTTGGAAGGTCAGAAATGTTTCCTCTCTATAAACTTGTCTTAACATTAGGAGGCCAACTTTTGGGAAGCTAGCTTAAAAACCTAGCCGGCTACGGACGAGCGGAGCTAGTGTACCCTAGCAAACCCGTTCAGGAAAGAGGCTAGGCTAGCCCAGCTAGCCGTAGCGAGCTGGCTACCTTCCTGAATTCACCTCTGATATGGCCTGCACAATACAAAGCCAATTTTAGATGAGAATGCGTAGCTGCAGCTGCGCAATCCAGCTTTAACAAAGGGAAGAGCAGAGGGGAGGGAGACATTGAAGCCAAATCATTGAAACATTTTACATTTTAGTTTTCATGTCGCCTTTAGTTTTATAGTAACCATAATGAACGTTCAATGGATTATAAATATTAAGAATTACTTAGTTTTTTTTTTTCCCTCTCTGCATTTGTAAAAATTAATTAACCTTGCCAACTGGGTAAAGGTTAACAGTAATCTATTTTACCATTCACATGTTAAGCCTAATGTGATCAAGTTCGGTGATGTATTTTAACCTCATTCCTTTTACCATAATATATACATAAGAAATGCTGACATTTCATTTTGAATTTTAAACTTACTTCAAATCGGTCTTTGTATTTCTGAAGCTGTTCGGACAGTAAGTTCTCCTTGGTGTTTGTTCAGGTTGCCGATGAACGAAAACCGTTGGTACCGCTCAATTGTCCGGCAGCCTCTGTTGCTTCTTGCGGCCCTTAACAATTCTCCCTTGAAATCTCTCCCATAACAGGATTCAGTAAAATGATCCGAACATATCCTGACTATTTCATTTACTGGACAATTTTCCCTGTTAACATTATGCAACCATTGCTTAAACAGTTGTTGATTTTTAACGGCAACTTATGCCAGCTGCAGGTTTCATCTGTCGTAGACTTATTATTACAGCCATAAGCAATGCAATAAACCATGTTATCGGCTGCTGCAGCTGCGAGTTCTCATCTAAAGTTGGCTTTGTATTGCGCATGCCATACCTGATATCACAAATTCCAGTGTTCCTTTGCGTATTCAGGTTGCAATGGCGGTTTCCATGGGCTATAATTTTTTGTCTAAAAATACTGTTTATTATACTCTATCCAATGAAAGTTGGAGTGGGCGTGTCCAGTTAAACTTCCTATTTCAATTGTTAGACATTGTTGATTGTACTTTGACAACAATGTCTAACAATTGAAATTGCAAGTTTAACTGGACACGCCCACTCCAACTTTCGTTGGACAGTATAATAAATACAGGTAGATATTAAATTTTTTCCATGCGGACTAGTGTTTTGAGACTTAGATGTATAAAATATCAAAAAAAAATTTTTTTGACTAAAGATTCACTTTAATAGTATTTAATTAATAATTTGGACACCTCTGTAACTTGTGGTTGGACATGACTTTAAGTGAACAGGTTTTTGTTTTGATTCAGACACTGTCCTGTCTGCAAGTGATAAAATTCAAATTTAAAAAAAAAAAAAAAATTCTTACCGATGCCGACTGCTTGAATGACAGTGATTCAAAGATGACAGCATTGACATTCATATAATGTTTTTTTGGTTCAACTCCTGATGAAGACACTTGTTGATTACCAAGTGACATTCCGCTTGGTACATTAGTTGCATCAGATGGAGGAGGAGTGAGTGGTCCTATATGTAAAACACCTTTAAAATTTATTATTAAAAATAATTCCCTGTAAATAAAAATTTGTTTTGTATGCATAGAAAATAGGGTTTCCCTCCCAAGTCAATATATAGCTCTCCAGTGGCACCAAATTTTACATTAGATTTATATGTCACCTGAAAGATCTCATCTATTCCATAACTGTCTTTTCTAGTTACTTTTAATAGATAATTTTTCTGCATTATTTTTTTTATAATTCACGTCATATATGGCACCCTTTGTAATGTTAATATGATACCAATTAATAAACATGTATCTGTTGATCATGATACAAATCTAACAAAAGAACACTAAAGGGATAGTAATCAAAATAAGCACCATTAGATGCTAACAACTCTTCCATCAAGATACCAGCTACTTCATTATTTATAAATCCCACTTAAATTTAAAAGTGTAAAGTGTTCGTGTGTCGATGTTTTTCTAAAAACAGTTTTTTTCCATTCTGCTTACTCACAAATTTGTTCTCTCCAGATTAAATTTGGAAAGCACACAACATTCAAGTCACCAACGAGCTCACCTGGGAATTCAAAATATTGAGGTCTATTGCACCCTATCATATGACTCGTGCCACTCTTTGGCCCATTCACCCCTCCCCCTTTCCACAAAACCAAGCATGATTGGAATGACCTATTGTGACATGCAAAAGTAGTTCCTAATCCAACAACCAAATTACCTATCTGTTCTAACAACTTGCTACAACACTTTAGTTCTGCATTAAAGGGCAACAGACATCACCCCCCCCCCCTGTTAAATCTATTCTTTAGGAACTGATGAACATTGCAACATTTAATTTTTTTTAAACTTTTGTTATTTCTGTACAATAAAAGCATTTTTCAACAGTCGATGAAAGCATCTTTTTGCCATCTTGAATCGGGGTGATGTCAGAGTCGAAATTTGTTTGAAAGCTTTGCATCACAATACAGTAGAACCTCCGTACAGCGAAACTCAACAGACCGGCAAAATCATTTCGCTATACAGATATTTCGCTGCATGCAGGTGGTGTTAAAATTTGCATAATTTTGATGTATAAATTGTTGATAATTGCATTTATATATGTATATATTTTAAATTTAGTATTTATATATAAAAATTCTAGTGTTTTATATTAATTTGAATGCTTCCTAACATTATGAACAAAACTTTTACGATACTTGACATCGCTGCATATCTAAAGTCATCTAGGCTGCCATTGCTGAAAATTTTGTATGGATCGTGATTATTTTTCTGAAATAATTAAAATTTGAAAGCAGAACGGGTCGAAAATAATATTGTAATACGTATTTTACGGAAAAATACCGATAGAACGTATCCATAAGCGTGTATATTAAGGCCGACGAGAGTTTCTTCATCGGCATCGATAAAATTACATTTCACAAAGATCTTTATGGGCTAAAACTTTCAATAAAAGTTTTTAATATAAAAAATCTTCCCAGTTTCGAAAGCTTTTATAGTAGTTCTCGTGCAGATTCTCATAAAAATAAATTTTTAACATGCTTGCACATAAACTCCTCAGCAGGCCGCCATTATTGCTGTGCAGTGCATCATGGGTAGTTTGGTGCGATAACGTTCTCGAGAGCTCTTCGTAATTTTGCCGATAAAATAAGCCTAATGCCATATCCGCAGCCGATTGGGCAGACTTGTTTTTAACTTCGTTTGCGATGATTTCGTTCGTTGGTTGTCCGGTCATGCTAAGTGAAGGAACCAAATTTCGTAATAAAGAGCTAAAATATACCTTAAAATTTATTGTCTGGACCGAAAAATCCTTACGTTATAGGGATAATTACTTTGTAAAGATTTCGCTATATGGAGATTGAAAAAGCATTAAATCAATAGGATTTTTGCCAGGACCACAGAAAAATTTCGTTTTAGAGAAAATTTCGCTATATCAACGTTCGCTCTACGGAGGTTCTACCATAGCCTAATAATACCAAGTCTGTACACTCTGGGTTTCCTTTGATTCCTGATTTCCATCTGCGCATGCCCAGCCACCTAGTGGACGGCCCCACAATAGCGTTTGAATTAGATCGCGTGTATCAAGAGCCCTTGCGTGTATTTATCAAGAAACTTCGCTTTAACTTTCCAATCACAATATATTACGGCTTCTTCTTTTTCTTTCTTATATATAAGCAAGCTATAAACTAATTCTTTTTCGGATGTTTAAATATTTTGCCGTTAAACGAAACATTAACGCAGTTAAAATAAATATCTCTGATCGCTTACGACCACTCGAAGCGAATCATAGCCAACTGACAAAGCGTTTTCCCATTGGTTGGAGAATTTTGACGTCATAACGATGCGTGTGTTAGCTGTAAGTTCCGGGGCCATCCGTTAGGTTCGCTGCTTGTACGAGGAGCAGAAATCGGCACGTTTTTTACTATGGGATTCGACGGGAGTGTACAGACTTGGTATTATTAGGCTATGGTTCTACTGTATACACATAATAGGTTTGCGGGTACAAATAAATTATAAAAATGAATTTGGTCACATTGAAAGGGTGAAGAATTTTACAATTACAGTCAAATCCCGTTATAACGAAGTTCAAGGGACCATCGGTTTACTTCGTTATAATGAAAACTTCGTCTAATCGAGATTGCAAATTAATTTGAGAATAAATGAAAAATAGCTTATTTTAAACCGAGAATATATATTTTTTTAATGTTTTTTCCGTAATTATGGCAAATATCAATCAATATTAGCGTTTTAAATGTACAGTTAGGATTGTGAAATAATCTGTAGTGTAACAGTAATGCTTCATCCTTACTAGAAATCATGATTAAAAACTGAGGCTGTACTTTTCGCTGTTAAGTCTTTGCCGTTGTAAATACAGTCTGTGTGCATAATTTTGTAAATAAATTGAACGTGACAAAGATTTTATTTTTTAATGGTTCTTGTTTTCACATATTTAAACTAGTTTAACACCGGGTTTAACATTTACAATAAAAGCGTTACACTGACTGTCTTGCTTGCATCCTTTGTAACATTACGCGAATAAAATAGTTCCATTTCACGCGACTAAAACAGCTCATTTTAATGCAATTCTTTAAGTTTTTCCTTCTGTTTAATATTAAACATCGTAGATTTAGTTCGAATTTTATAGTACATCTATTGCACATATTAAAATAATTGAATTTTACACACCTTATTTTTTTGAAGAATTAAGAGTGTAACAAAACCTTGCGCCATTCTCAAGCAGGACTACCAGAATGCTATAGTTTTACTACCATTTATTGATTTAAATTCCCACAAAATATTGATAACAATACATTACATGTACACAGTATTGAAAATAGTGATGTTTCAAAACAATACTGTATTTCTTAAAAATATTTCTTCAAATAGAAACGTGATCTTCAAATCGTTTTTTTGTAGGCCTATACTAAAACAATTCGGGTCTTACTAACAAGAGCGGTTATTTTTAATTTGCTGATTTTTACAGATTCGATTTGTCACTTATCTAATGTGCAACTTCCAAATAAAATTTCGTTATAATGAAATTATAATGTTGTGGGGACCAAAAATTTGCTTCATTACAATGAAAACTTAGTTATAAAGATTTCGTTATAGCAAGATCGTAATAACATTAAATGAATAGGATTTTTGCTGGGACCGCAGAAAAACTTCGTTTAGTGAAAACGTCGTTACAATGGAATTCGTTATAACGGGATTTGACTATAATAGTTAACCCTGTCAGTATTAGCTGGCGATTATATATATCTGGAGGGGGAAAAAAAAAAAAGAAAGACCAAGGTAGAATAAAACTATACTTAGTCGTTGGTCCTTTAAAATTAAATAACTCCTAAAATAATGGTGATATTTTAAAATTTTTTGTGCAAAATTCATATTTTCAATATCCTCTATAATTTTAGCACAAAAAATATATATGACAAATTTTAATGTCAGCTGCCCTTTAATTCACTGCTGGATAGACAATTAACCTGGTTTTTTCAGTTGGCAAACCAGATCACCTAAGATGTGTGTGTGTGTGTGTGTGGGGGGGGGGGAATATGTGAAGACTGCTGTTTTTGTTTCACTTATGCTACAAAATTTGCTCAGGTTATGAAAAAGCTGTTGCTGCCACTGAAACCATTATTCACGTGAACATGCTTGTTTAAGAATGACAAGCATTAGAATATCACCTGAACAGTTGACATGCAAGAAAGATTGGATGCTTCTGATTCATTGTGATGTAGGTAAACTTTTAAGTTTTCCTATTTACTGATACCTTATACTGTACATCAATGAATAATTTCTTTGAGGGAGGAAAAAAAAAAAAAAAAAAAAAAAAAAAAAAAAAAAAAAAAAAAAAAAGTCATATTTCCCAGAGTTCCCACTGGATTTACAAACTTTTTGGAGCACTTAAAGTTAGTAATTTGAAGATTTAAATGAAACAGAGCTGAACTTATTTTGATAAGTTTTGCGCTTAAGAAGTATGTTTTCAGGCACACATTCTGACTAAACAAATCTTTACACCAACAGAAAGATCAAAAAATTTATATTAAGAATACAGTCTCCTTTTTTTTATATTTGATGTTAAAATATATTTGTATAATTAGTTTACTAAATCGTACTATGAAAATGTTACTAATTTTGCTTTAGGAAATTTATTTTTTTTAATTTTTTGCTACTGTGAAAACAGACTGTGTTCTTAATGTAAATATTTTGATCTTTCTGTTGGTGTAAAGTAAATCTTTGTATCCTGATTTGTTTAGTCAGAATGTGCACCTGAAAACACCCTTCTTAAGCGCAAAACTTAATAACATATCAAAATAAGTTCAGCTTGGTATCATTTAAATCTACAAATTACTAACTAAGTGCTCCAAAAAGGTTGTAAATCCAGTGGGAACTCTGGGAAATATGACAATTTGTAAATTTTAATTTTTTCAAATACTTGACTTCTGACTCCCCTTAATTACCCTACAAAGCAATATGGAATTACAGAATTGTCCTTTAAGATCAACATACATTAGAGATCAGTTAGGTCACAAATTAGCATAATCTATTTTTAATATCAATAATAGTATAATTTAACACAGTAATACCTGCATTTGACACAGCTTGGCCCATATGAGGTAAAGTTTGTTCAATTGAATTAAAAATAGTCGGCCCAGTATAACCTGGAGGATTGCTTGCAATATTTTGAAGTGAAGCATAATTTTGGTTTGTGAACGTCTGAGATGGAATTGGCTGGCTGCAATGAATATCTAAGCTTTAGAACACCGAAATATTTTTAAATAACCAAATGAGAAATTTTTCCAAAATTAAAGCCTTACTTGTACTCGGGCTGACATAGTGTCATTTGCTGGGCCAATAAAGGTTGTTGTTGAGATTGAATTGTAGGATTTGGTTGAGATAGCTATAAAAGAAAATTAAATTTTATTATATTACTACAAGACTTGCAACATGTGTAATTATCACATACAACTGTCACACAAGCACGTATTAATTTTTACATCACACTTCTTAGATGGATTTTAACAGGATTTTTTCTAAATTATTAGATATTAATTAAAGATCTACAGGGTGTTTATGAACTCTGTGTACAAACTTTTAGGAGTGGTAGAGGACCTTATTTTGAATATACAGAGCAAGTCAAAATGATGGATCCGATTTCAGAAGTTTACTCCGAAATCTAATGAACATATGGTATTGAGATACCTGTGTAACCCGACACACATCAAGCCTATAGTCTTATCTTCTGCCAACCCTTTCGTAGCATGCCGCAGTCAATATCAGCAATGGCTGCAGTGATGCGGGCACGCAGATCATCCAATGTTGTTGGCATTGGTGGTACGTACACATGATCCTTTACAAACTCCCACAGGAAGAAATCACATGGGATCAAGTCGGGGGAACGAGGTGGCCAATGAAGGATTACGCAAGGCGCTCACATAGAACACCTGTAATGTGAAGAGTTTGAAGTAAACTTTGAACGTTTACCTTTTGTAGCACATCTCACATTATGTTAAGTTCATTAGATCTCACAGAATAAATCAGGTCTATCAGTCTGACTTACCCTGTATTGAAAGGCATAAAACATTTCCACAAATAGTCACATGAAAGTGAAATAGTCAAACTATCAAACTAACCATGTTTATTTTTATTTATTTATTTTTATTTTGTTTGTTTTTTGTTTTTATATACACACAGTCAACCTTTGTTTTTTTTAAATTGCAATCTAATGATTCAAATTTTGTAAGCATCTTACAAAAAAAAACAAAATTTGAATGAACAATTGTATTCAATATTGAAAGTAGACAATGAAATATACAGGGTGGGCCGTAAGTCGCGCACCAAAGCATTTAAAACAATTCTGATAATAAACGTCATTTTATTAAAACAGAGCTTAACTAAGAAACACGTTGCTGGTACAATCACAAATGCTCAAAATGCTCGCCATTTGCCGATTTTACATTGTTTCACATCACACTTCACGTAATTCTTTGGTGCGCGACTTACGGCCCACCCTGTATATGTACAGTTTACGATTAAGTTGGGTCCACATTGCACAAATATGAATAAGGAGAAAGTGATACTTTGCAACAATCTTATCCTCAGTCTCAAAAGGTGTCTCTGTAATAAAGCCATTGTGGTGAGCCAGGTTATTTGATTTTCCTTTCTCAGCACATGTGTAATATGTAATTACATTTTGCTTGTGGTGAGCCAGGTTATTTGATTAAATATATTGTATTTCTTTTCCTGGGCCTAACTTAAGGGCGAAAACGATGTGAAAAATCGAATTTTGGGTCAAAAAAATCAAAAAATATGAAACTTTTTTTTTCTTCCTACCTTTTACTCGTCTACTTTCGATCTGTGTAGGTGATTTCACAAATTCTTCAATATTTTTTGTAAAAATAATTTATTTCTGACCCCCCCCCCCCCCCTCCCACTTATTGTCTAAAAATTTACCATGAACGATCCAAAATTCCAGAAAAAGCACTTTTTCGTTCGGCCATAACTGCGCGAAAACTTCATATATTCGCGCCAATTTTTTTTGTCTGAAAGAGCAATGTTTACACTTGGAGCCACGCTTGAGCTCTTTTTGGCCAATCACGTTAAACGTTTTATATAAGCATTTCAAAACTCCAAGAGAAAGACAAAGAGCTTGTACGTGATTGGCTAAAACCGATCACATGGTCGTTCCGCATCCTGTGATTGGCCTAGAGGCTGGGCGTGGCTTGACATCAGGCATGGCGTCAGTCTCCATCTTGGATGCGTGGCTAGCGGTTGTACCGTACAAACTCTCCAGATTTTTGCTGGCTTTTTTTTGAGAAAAATTACATAAAAGAAAATAAAAACTTCAAGATGCCAAGACCGAAGGTTTTCAGTAAGCGGCGGAAGACGAAGACAGAAGATAGCGGTAAGAAGAATGAAGACATCGAGACAATGGACACCGTGGCAGAAGCAAGTGTGCCGTCGACTTCGTGTGCACCACCGACTAATAAATCTGTTTCTTTTTCTAAATTACAGGCTTATGAAGATAATGAAATAACAGCGAGCAGCAACGCAAATGTTTTGATTTCTGAATAAAATTTTATCTAAAACAGTCCACACACACATACGCAGAGACCAAAACAGTTCAAATTAAAAAAAAAAATTCATCCATAACTGCATTCATACACTAGTTATTCACTGTGATTTTCATAAGCAACTTTGGAAAGGGTCAGGAGGGGAAAATTATGGGACAGAAAAATATCTTTACACACATGTATTTTTAATGTAAATAAAATGCTCTTTCCAATGGTGCAAACCTTATTGTGCTACCTTGCATAGATGCAGAGAAACGTGCACTTGATTGTTTAAAAACTATGAAGTTAATTTTTGCCGCTTTGTGTTTTCGGCAAAGTTTTTAACTTCAGGGATCATTTTCTCTGCTTCTACTGCATAGATTTTGATAAATTTGGGCATTTTGGAAAGATAGGGAGCTGAATAATGCATATCTAAGAAATTCTATGCTCAAAACCATCTCTCCTACCCTGCATTTTTGGGGTACCTGTTAGTACCTATGAAATAAAAATGTTCTGGAGAAAATATAACAATAAAAATCGGTATTCTTAAAGAAAATGAGCTGCTCTTTTCAGTGGTGTAGGCCAAATTATTCTATCTTTAATAGTTTTCTCATAATCCGTACTGGAATTTTGAAAACGTTGATGGCTATAACTCGGCAACGAAAGCACCTACAGAGATATTGGAGATAGTTATTTTATCTACTAAATATGTACTCTCACCCTGCAAAATATGATTAAAATCCTTAAATAAACATATAAAATAAGTCCCCCCCCTGTTTGCTGTCTGGCTGGGAAGGTATATATATATATATATATATATATTTAATTTGTTTCTTTTTGGAGATAGTTTAATTCCCTCTATCAATTGTTTTAACTTTTGTTCTTTCAAAATAAACCACGAAAACAAAAAAATTTGAGCACACTTATTCATACAAGGACTCCATTGTTAAAGCAGTGTATGTGTATTAATGCGCTTAACGAAACTTCTTTCTTCCACTACTCACAGCAATAAGCTCGAACCCACTTCGAATGAAATAGACAGCAGCAGACAGCAATTGAATGGCTTCTCAAGTTTCTAAGCAAACTTAAGTTTTTAAAAATAGATTATTACAGTTAGCTAATTGCCTTCCAGTAAAAAAATGTGTAGAGTAAATTAATAACCATGCACTAAATTAATTATTATTTCATTTTATTAAGTAATTCGGTAATCAAACACGGGGCTGACTTCATGTGCAACGTCGAGTAATACGTTGCGTTGGTGAGGGGGTATGTATCGATGTGCATTATAATTTTAAATAAAAAAAGTATTCATGGATGCTTATCTCATCTTATAAATTATATCCAGATGAATAATTGTACAGCAATATATTAAAGTTTTATGCTTAATAACAGTGCTCTAACTGCAATTCTTTGGTGACCGCTGCTAACGAGTTTGCTTTTCCTTATTACCGCCATGTTTGTTGAACTCTGCGCACTTCCAGAGCGCTTCACTGCCAAGCAACGCTATCGCTTCCACATGTGCTTGCGCGCAAACAAAAGGCTATGTGGAGTTCCCTTTTAAGTGAACTCTAGTAATCACAAGCTCTAATGAATTTAGTTAGTCAAGGAAAGCCTTTTTATATCACTTTCCATGAGTAATTTTCTTTAAAACTTTTAAACCATTGGTTAGTGCAGATTATTTAAGAAAGCTTACTTTCACTTTTTATGAGTGAATTTGGTAAGCTTTCCAGCACGTTGATCGTGCATTTCATTAAGATAAGAAGGGCCTTTTTATTTTGGATTTTGCAGTTTCATTTTTTTGAGTGCTAGAATACCTCATTTTGCTGTCTCACTAAAGTCTTCCTTTATTGATTATTGGTAATTGTGTCTCATCGCAGGAAATTATTAGTAGCTGCGATGGCCTTTTATGTGCTGAATAGCCATGAGAAATAAAATTGTATATTTATTGTATGGACTTAGAATTGCGAATGCTAGTTGGTATATTCTCAATTATTAAAAGGGTAATATGAGAAGTAATTTTGGACCTAAGAGAAAACAATAGTATATGACGATTTCTACATTATTTAAACTGCTCTGTTCTTTATGATGAATATTTTCAGTTTCTCAGTTATTATTTCTGTTAATAAACCTTTCCTAAACTTCAGTAACTCAATTATATGAATTTTTCATGATTGTTTTAAATAAAGTCTTAAAGGAAAATATATATTTTAATTCAAACTATTAATAGTTTCTATTATATAAAAAAAATAAACAAGCTTTAAATTCTGTTGACAGGAATGGGAAATTAAATATAATATACCGGGTTTTGCGGCACAACGAATTACTAATGTAAATAAAGATGGACTGTCAGACTATCACAGCTTAGAAAGTAGCCCCACACAATATTGTTGCAAAGTAGCACTTTTCTTCTTATTCATATGTATAGTTGGCTTACGGTTATTATGCAGATATTAAAAGCACTTCTGTGCTTAAAGACATTAAATATTTAAATATTGGGAATCTTCAATGGAGTTTACTATGCTCTTTCACTCCTTCACAGGGTATGTTAACGGAGATATCTTTTCACAGATACCTATGCAAAAAGCTAAAGCATTTTTATGAATAATATAAATGTGCTTTATTTACTTGTGCTGTAGGTAATGTTGGCGGGCTTGTTCCCCTCTGTGAAGAATCTTCTGTAGAATGTTGGGGTTGGTAAACAGGAACTGTTTCTGAAAAATCAAGGGGAAAAAAAATTCAAACTGAGAAATAATGGTTTAAGCCTTCACATACACAGTATAATTTTACTTGTAGCAAAACAAAAATGGAATTTCATGACAAAGGTAAACTAAACAAATCTTCAGAAGTTTTACCCCCAAAGAGGTTTTAGTAACCAAAGATCACATAATGGAAATATTTGTAAATTTTTGCTCACTTAGCAGCAGCCACTCCCAAGGCCAATGAAAAGCAGATTTACATTGATGACCAATGGCGAACGCTTTTGGATCATGTGTTTTCTCAGCGCTAAATTATCACTCACTTTATTAACACTGCCAATCTCAGATTAATCTGTTTAATAACCCCCTCCACCCACCTAACTTCTTTCTTTTTAACACAAATAACTCTTTTAAAGAACATCAATTACTCTTAAAATAGAACTAATGTCCATATAAAGAAAAATTTATTGTTTTCAAACACAATTATTACCTGTTGGTTGTGCTGAATAATTTAGTGATGGTGCTGGAGTAATTGGGTGAGCTGCAACCACTGCTGGATCCACAACAGCAGGAGCTTTATATAAGAAAAAAAACATGCATCAGTTTCTCTAAAAACTTTCAACATTTTCTTATATAGGATAATCAAGATGAACAACTCACTGGAGAATGCATGTTTACTTTCAATGCTTTAACCTTTTGACCACACCTGGCAACTCCAGATTACAAAAAACATTAACAATGAAAAAAATGACAAATCAAACTTCTCTTAGCATCATTTCATTCACTTTTTTTAAAGTCCTAAAATTCCTAGAAAAATTTACAAATTTAATTATCAATTTCATTTACTATTTTTTTCCTAAGTAGATGTCCAGGAAGAGCCGAGAAAAGTACACTCGAGCCATCCGAATATTTTCAACAGTAAAATTTAAGATGGTTATTCTTCCTACTAGTCAATGAAATAAAGATGCCATTATGACACTGAAAAATGATTATTATGACATGGTCAAATGGTTAAGTCTATTTGTCTTACAGTATGGCAGTGACATAACTTAAAAATAATTTATTGTTTAGTTATTAATCCTACAATAAAAGCAAAAGATATGTTACAGTATATGCTTTTTCCAATGGGTTGTTTCTTTTTTTGATTACAGAATACAGTTAGAATTTCCCAAGCAAAAATATTGAGAATTTATAAAACAATTTTCGAGCGAAAATTACAAAATTACATCACATTCTTCCTTCCCCTTCTTACATACACTATTTCAATCATTTCCACGTGTATTAATACGAACCTAACTTTTCAGTTAGTACAGTCTGGCCAGTTATTTTAAAAAACACACGTACTTTTATTTGTTATATAAATCAAAAATACACACTCAACCATCTTTTACTTAAATCTGCCCCCCCCCCAATTTGTTTCGATCATGTGTGCACAAGTAGCTTATGGTTCCCTAATTGAAATTTCTATTAAATTGCTCAATTTCCAGAAGTGAATTAACAATTCTCAACCTTTTATTTTTTAATATAAAATCACATTTCTTTAAGTAACGCTTTTTATACTGTGGCATTCTATTTCGTAAATTTGTAATTCTGACAGACGAGTTATAGATTCTGGTGGTCCAGGAGCAATTGCTCACATGATTTGAAACCATGCATATTATCAAATAAAGTAACACACCCACAGAAGTGCCATCTAAAGATAACTAATATATTTTTATTCATTATAGCTAAATTTAGCAAATGAAAGAAACTACTAAATAATCTTAAAACTTTTACCAAACTTATTCCAATATAGCAACAAATTCTTCCAAAAGCAATATAACAGTATTTATTATGCCAATCTGTTTCGGTTAACACCATAATCATGGGTTTACTGCTCCAAGGTTAATGGAAGCAACAACAGAATATATGGGCAGTGATGTTCAATCTGAGCCCGCAATCAGGTTTGCATTTGCCCCTGGGTTTCAAACTGTTAAACTTAAAGCTTTAAAGCTTATGCCATTAGGCCAACAATACAACGTTACGAGAGTTTCTTCTTAAAAGTGAAAATAGCCCTTTGTGATAAAGGTTGAATACCACTGACATAGGGCAAATCGATGGCAACTAGCTTCTAGCTTGTATACCTATTTTAAGGATACACAAAATATAGTTTTCCTTAAAATAAAGAGGCCCATTTACATTTGGAAAAAAACTGAAATGAAAGCAACACAATGTGATAATGAAATTTGGCCTGACCTTTTAGCAGGATATCCACCAAAAATTTTATTACATTTCCCTGCAGAAAGCAGATTTCCCCCTCAGCCTTTAAAATATTTCTCATTCTGCAAGAAATAGATAATTTCATCATGTGTGAAGTGAAATTTAAGATGGTATACTTATGTCACATTGAATACAGTTATTATTGAAACCGGATTCTTTTAGAGATTGGATTCGAGTCCTCATCTCAAGTAATAGAGGCTAAGTAATGTGATCGCAACCAAAAAGAAAAACTGAAAGTTTTTATGAATTTATGGAGACAGAGGAATGAGGTTATAATTTCAGATGAAAAAAAATGAAACAATAGGACACCTAATTATAATTTTTTAATGATTGCAACCATACAGAAATATGATATTCAAAAGTTGCAACTACAATGATGCTCAGATAAACCATCTTTATGAAAGATTTTTTAATGCTGTTTTTATATGACTAGTACAAAGGCTTCCTTGGCATCCATTCCCAACTTGAATACACTTAACTCCAAGGGGTATGGGGAAATAATCATTATAGAACAGGGGAAAATGGGACTGTGCTATATTCTACAGATCAGTTCTTGATCTCCAGTTTCAACTGGTTTCTGTAAATGACACTGCAATGTATCATCGATTGAGTCTTTCTCCAGACTACCAATAGCTTGGCATCATTCCTCTATCTGACCATGACTAAGAAATCAATTATTTTATTTTTTTGACTGCTCGACAAAGTAGTCAGAGATCAAGAACCGATCAGCAGAGTACAAAAAGACAAGGGATATGTGATTGAAAAAGGTTGGGAAACTGTTCTACGGCGTTACTTCACAGAAGAAGTGTGATCAATCTCTTGGCAGTTGTATGGCCATCTTGCACTCCTAACGAGATTTTGCTTGTCGGATAAAGGTGTCTCAAACTTTGTATCCTTAAAGGATAACATAGCACGGATCATGACAAAACATTATCATTTGACATGTTCTACTGTTGAAGATGCTGTGGAGCGAATACAATATCTGCTCATTCATAACTTAATTTGATGCTTTTATTTAAGCCAATGGTATTCTTTTGTTCAGTTTTATTTATGCCAATCATAATTGTTTATCATGTTCAAAATTCATGTATCTCCCTTGAATAAAAGAAAAACAGGTCGCCCTTTACACTCTCCTGCATATTGCAAAACCTCTTCTATCATGTTCAAAATTACAATACAAAGACGCAACAAACTTTTGTTCTTGACAAAAACTGCCATTCATATTTTAAGACTGCACTTTCACTCTTGTGATCAAAATAAAAGTTCCAACCCTATTTTATGATATCTACCATAAAAAAAATTATTTCTATCTTAGAAATATGTTAAACATAAGACTACATGCACAGTAATACCCCTCTCCTTCAACAACCTCATTTGCCAATTTAAGCAGATTTCCAAGCCAATGAGAACCGCCAGCTTCGTGGTTTTCATTATGCATAAATAATTTTACAATTCTGAAATGACAATTTTATATTTTGTTTCTCCCATTAACAGAAATTCACTGCCATATAGCAAACATGTACTCACACTCAAGATCAATTTGTGATTCTTGTAAAAAATTGAATTCAGAAGAGAGAGGCCTACTGGGAGCATAAGGAGTGGCAAAGAACGTCTCAACATGAGGTGCCCCTTGGTGAACAGACATTCGTTGTGAAGGCATCTGTTCACTTTCCACTGATATGGGATCTATCACAGTTTCTAATGGTTGGCAACTTGAAATTATCTAGAATTAAAAAATAATCAAATTAAAATCAGTCATGTCAAAATAATTTCCTTGACAGATTACATCAATTTGTCTATTTAAAAAATACTTTAACAGTTGTTAAAACTCTTATTATGAGTAGTGCTGGGAAGTGTTTAGCAGGATCATGATAAAACATTTGAAAAACTTAATTAAAAATCTCCACTATGTTAACATTCTCATAGTGGACAGTACATACAATTCATTTGTTTTACATGTATAAGCAATTGAGCAATTGCGCATCGACAAAACAATCGTCATATAGGTGTGCCCAATGTTTAAAAGATAAAGTAACTATCTACTCGCTCTTGGTAAGAGCACGTACAATCGACTTAAAGGGGTCCACGAAAAAGCCTGAAAATTTGATACAACCTAACTAAGACCTTGATGGTCATATTTCTGAAAACAGAATTCAAAAAGTTAATCAGTTTTCAAGTGTTCGTGCAAAAGGCGGCCACCTGCATTCTTGTAAGTAGCTTTTTGCTAAAGCTCCTAATAACATGTAAAAATAACAAAAACGCAATGGATCACTGCATGTGTACGCAACGAGCAAAAATAGCGGACTGATAACAACATCAAAAATAGCGGACTGCAACAGATGTTTTATTGCTAGCCACTAACACATATTGCACACAGAAAATTTAGGATGCTCATTACTTTTGGCTATGACTGTATATTGTAGAACTAGAAAAATAAAACTATTATTCAACTATTTCTCATATCCCCCGACTTCAGCATGTAATTAAGGTTCTATTGTACTTGAAAAGTGAGAATATTAATGCGATAGTTTTAAAGTGATATAAAAACTCGACTAACAATTAAGTACTCTTCTTCGTAATGATAGAAGAACTGCTTGAAAATGAAAAAGGAAAAAGATAAGGATTCTTGCTATGATTCCTCATCTATTGAGAGGCTCTAGAACTCTGGCAACATTCCAAGGACTTTCAACCACATTCAACTAAGTCTCTACTATATTAAAATTTTTGTATCATTTCATCATTTGGTATTTATTGTTACAGCAATGCGAGACTGTATAATGCCTTTATCGTTTTTGCTTAATGAGAGTTTTAAGGAAGAAATGTATATATTGAACATGAAAACTTAAAAATTTGGATTTAGTCATGTGAAACTATCGATTTAAGAGTACACTGTAGAAGAAGCAATTTCCTTAATTTAAGCTAAGTTATGTTTATCAAAAATTGGAGTATAATTGGTTACCTCTGTGGATGGAACAGTTTGGTCAACATCTACATATTCCTCTTCAGGTTCTTCTACAAATTCAGTTTTGACCTCTGAGAAGAAAAAAATTGTACTCTTATAAAACTAAAAACCTTTAATCAATAATGCTTAACACTCATTCGACAGCGATTTTTAGATTCTTTTAAACCAAATTAAAAATTAAAGGAGACGCCCCACCCCTATCATGGTGAAACCCTATGCATCACTTATCATTTAAGACACCCACCCCACTACATATGGTGAAACAGAGCATATAAAAAGATTAAAAACAAATGCTATAGATACTTACCTTCAGAGATCTCAATGCAGATTTCAATCAGTACGAATCAACAAAATTACAGATATTTATGCAAAATTAATAATGCAGGGAGAGAAAAAAAAAATAAAATAAATAAGATATATAAATACATAAAACTTAGTCAATCAGTGGCAAAGTTCAACTCTTGTAGAAGTTATATAATTTCTAATATTTCCAGATTAATAAATATATAGGCATTGGTACAACAATGCATTTTAAGTGGTCGTCTTTGTGTATCAGATGGGACAGTTTTGTTTTCAGATAAGACAAATACTAACGGCTTACTTAATATTTTTATTCATCAAAGTAAGCTCCACCCGATTCTATGACATTCTACTAACTTTTTGATGCCTTTCATAAAACTTCTGCATATAAGTGTCAGGTGATCGAAAAAGACGAGACTGTTGGAAAGATTTATGGGAAGTAGGATGGGCAAGGCAAAATTTACATCCCAACTGCAGCATTTTTCTAGTCATTTTTGCAACATATAGACAAGAGTTATCTGCAGGAACAGAGCATTTTTCCAGCATGTTAACCAGTGCTGGCTGCATTAATGCACCTACTGTGAGCCCATTTTAGTATCTCACGGTATTCTTGTCCAGTGATGGTTTCTCCAGGTTGTGGTGATCCAGAAAAACAACCAGGACAATCTCCAGACAACACCCTATCTTCTTATGGTGGAGGTTTTGTTCAGGGACCTTCATTGGTTCATTTTTAATAACCACAGATAAGAACATCTGATGTTATTGTACAGTATTCATTTCCCATCCCAAGTAATAGAACTGCCCAGTAAAGGTTAATTCAGTTGACAGTGGATCAGTGAAGAGTTGATGGTTCAAATGTTACTTTTTGTTGGTAGATGAGAGCTTGTGTGATATCCACGTATTAAGTTTCCTGATTATTTCGATACTATAATGTCATACTCCGATACACCCCTGGGGTCATTTTCAAACATCTCATCTTCAGGATTGGTCTTCCAATGCATCATTAACAAATGCTTGATAAATTTCATCTACCTCTGTCCCTGTATGCCCTAATTCAATGTAGAGTCGCATGAATTTTTACTTCAATTTAGATCATTATGAATGACAATACATATCTCGCCTGAAAAAGCCTCAAATAGTTTATTAACTGCCTTTTAAAAACAAATACCCATAGTTTTAAATGACATACAATGGAGTTTCAATAATATTTACAAATGAAAACAAAAATT
The DNA here is from genome assembly GCA_023313115.1 of Rhysida immarginata. Lineage (NCBI taxonomy): Eukaryota > Metazoa > Arthropoda > Chilopoda > Scolopendromorpha > Scolopendridae > Rhysida > Rhysida immarginata. The sequence goes on from JAHWFO010081800.1 coordinate 1,927,676, forward strand.
TTTTTTTTTATATCCAAAGTGTATACAAGGAATTTAAAAATACTCTCCAAATGCATTAAGGCATTTATCCCACTGTGTAAAAAGGCGTGTAATTCCTTTATGGAAGAAGTCTTTCGGTTGCATGTGGAACCATTCCAAAACCTCTTCCTTCACTTCATCACCCGACTGAAACCCGTGGCCTTTCAGATGTTTCTTGAGATCCCCAAACACGTGAAAGTCACATGGAGATAAGTCAGGGCTATAAGATGGATGCTGCATTGCTTCCCAGTTGAACTTTTTGATGTCGTCAAAATGGGTCTACCATTGCTTTCGAGGTGTGAGGACACGCGTTGTCGTGGAGAAGAAGCACTCCTGTAAGAAGTCCAGGACGATTGCATTTGATGGCCGTACACAGTGCCTTCAATGTTTCCCCATATCGTGCTGTGTTAACTGTGGTGCCTTTTTCAAGAAAGTCCAGTAAAATTGGGCCTTTGCGATCAAAAAACACGGTCAACATCACCTTCAAAAAACCTTTGCGATCAAAAAACGAATTACTGCTCTGTTCCAGTTTCATTGACACCATTTTGTTGTTTGGGCGAAGCGATCACTCTCAGAGCTTCGAAGCGCGAGCTATCGTACTTTCTCACGTGATGCAAAACTTGCAACCTATTGTGCAATTTGCACTTGGGGTTTCGCAATTGTTGAAAACCAAAACTTACGGTCCTACAAGTCTCCTTTATTCTCAAATTAAAATCTAAAACCACGAATTTATAATTTTGTTCTGTTAATAGAACAACCACTCCAAATTGTTTCGACAATTTGATTTCATTACCTCTAAAAGACCACAAACAACCAAAGAATGATCAGAATCTTGTGCTAGGCCCTGGCTGAGAGCGGGGAACTTTAAGACTCCATTTTGACAATGTGGCCCTCGTGGTCACTTTTGAGACTGGTTGGGCACAACTGGTCCCCTAAAGCTACGGTCACACTTTGCAATTTTCAGCCGCGCTTGCAACTGCAACTGTTGCAGCAACACATTGTAAACGCCATTCAGCGGTCACACTTTGAAACACTGTGATTGCAACCACTTATATTTTGACCAATAATATTACAATCTGGCATTGAGACCAAAGAAGAAAAGGAGGAAGAAGTTTAGGTCGTCTGCTTATTTGAAAACATGGAAAAATTCGGAAAGAAGAAAAAAGCTATATTGTTATTAGCTTTATCAGATATTTACGTCTAAGCTGGCACCAATTTCACGCCAGGCTTGCAGTTTTAGATCCTTCCGGCGATATTTTATGGAATTGGCATTCCAAATACAATCATACTGCTCTATGAGCTCGATAAAACGTGCTTCCTTCTCCGAAGTCCAATTCGCCATTTTAAAATAAAATTTGTCTCTTGGAGTTACTGCAACACTAATTATCTTGGAGTTACTGCAACACTGAAGCGTTCTGAATGGTTGGCGTTACTGCAACCAGCGAGAGAAAAACAAACTTTTTGTTTCTTGGCGCGGTTGCAGCCGCGCCATATTCGGAGGGGGGTTGCTAGGTAATGGGAAGAGCCGTTGCGGTTGCAGTTGTAAGCGCGGCTGGAAATTGCAAAGTGTGACCGCAGCTTTACAGTCCAGAAATCCACGTTGCACAGACTTTGCTACAGGATTATTTAATATAAGTAAGTAGAAATCCGTATATTGCGAGTTTTAAACACTCTTAGAAAAATACAATCATCTTCAATCCACTAATACCTATTAACAACCTTAAACAAACTCATTTAATTTAGATTAAAAAAAAAAAAAAATATTAAAATTTTTTACTCGAGATATTTCTTTCAGGTTAGAATAAAATGAAACTCTACACGTCATTAATAGTTTAAAATGCTAAATCAAAGAATCTGTGATCTACAGAAGCAAATAGCTCTGTGCATAATGTACAAGAAACTCACTTGAACATTTGATTTCCATGAAGCTTAAAAATTGTAATTACTAATACTGTATATCTTGAATCTAGACATAAGGGACACTTTACCTATAGAAATTAATCACTTAACTCCTAATGTTACATACCAGGCTCTCCTTGAACTTCCACTTCTTCTCCCCCGTTCAGAGCTCCCGACTGATGTGCGAAAGCACTATTTAAAAAGCCGCATTCATGAATCTTCATGATTAATTCTTTTAATTCCTTATCTGATGCCAAAGTTAAAAAGAAATGCTAACCAATTCTCCTTATGCACTTAAAGATTTGACAAATACTGGCCAACTAAAATTTGAAATTTTGAAAATCAATAATAATAATAATTAAAAAAAACCAAAAAAAAAAACCGACTGAATGAGATAGATATGTATCGCATAGGAAATCAGTATGTATTGCAGCCTTATGCTTAGGAAATCAGGGATTTTATCCCACCAAATTTCAAATTTAGTTAACATTTTCACCCACAGGAAAATATTATCCTGCTAGTATTATAGTTCCCTAAATTTTATTTTTATTATTAAAATTTGGCAAGTTTCAATCACAATAATAACAATAATACTAAATGGAGCAAACATTTAATGTTTATTTAAGAAATTTAAAGTTACTCTCAATTCATTAAAGCCAAGGATACAAGTTGTGCCCAAAACCTCTTTATTTTTTCCTTCTAATAACGCTAGAAGATGTTCAGAGGCTTTGTTCAGTTGCTCCTCATACACAGGTTCTCCTTCCTCTTGTTCACGAGATGGTGAAATATACTTATAAACTTCATCCAATTGGTTTAAGTTTTCTTCAGTGAGTAGCTAAAAAAACCAAAAAAAGCCCCATTTTATTTTATAGCAAATACCAATTATAATTGATCAGAGATATACCATAGCATGATAATTTGGGTCAAACTTTCATGACTGATATTTCAAACCACTTTTGAGAGTAATGCCCTCCGCACATGGCACGATTGTTTTGCTACTTTAGTTGAGTAACTGGTTTGAGATGTGACTATTATGAAACTGGTTGATGTTGTCTATATTTGGAGCAACTGAATATAGACTGAAATAAAATCGGTATCATGCAATGTCTAGTGAAGAACATGTGAACTGTATGTATATTGAGGGGGTTTTTGTTGGTTTGGTTTGTTTGGTATTAACGTCCTTTTCAACTGTTATGGTCATTTCAGGACTGCGTTATAAGGGCCGCAAATTTTGCCTCGCAAGGGTTCTTTAATGTGCAGCCGGCAAACGACTACACTGGACCAACGGCTTTACTTCCCTTCCGAAGGAAGTGTGATATCTCCGGATTTCCCCCCTGAAAAAATCCTCATAGTCCTCTGCCGTGGTCGAACCCGCATCCTCGGGCATCAGAGGAGAGGGTTTTGTTGACATTCTACGTCAAGCTAAAATTATGTGTAGCAGTATTAATGAAGACTGTTTATAAACAACATCAAAAATGACGAAGCAGTGCCATGTTCCGAGTCATGCTTACAATGAAAAACATGTAGTGCAAGTTTATTATAGCTGGTAACATAGCTGGACATTTTCCCACCTATTGGACACATTTTATATTTGCCACCTGATCATTCATGATGAAAACCAAAAATCACAACGATCCAAAAATAAAATGCAAAGGTTGTGCAACCACTATGTGACACAGCAAGCTGGATAGCACATGACTGAAATGAGAGATTTCAAATCTATCGCTACATGATCGTGTTGTAGTTGACAGATTGCAAAACTGTCAATTACGCAACTTTTTGATGACTTATGTTGTAAAACAGTTGCGCAGTATACGGAGAGAATTAGTCCATTTTTTTTTTCTATTCCAAAAGGACATTACCTCAATCCTAGAGATTTCTGAACATTCATTTGACCAAATAAGCAAATTAATGATGAAATATTGAATATTCTGAATATTCTGAGGTAAGGCGTGCTATTAAACCCTCAAGTGATCATCTAATGATATATTCAAATAAGCAAGTCTGCATTAAAACATGCTCAATTTAGAGTTCATTTTTACAGTCTTAGCAATGCAGTGTAAATTCTTTGTTAAATTATAGTTAATCATGTAAAGGAGATGCTTATATTAAGTTGCAGATTCTGCACAGGTCTTAGTATATCACATGACCACCTGAAATGACCCAGCTGTACACAATGCAATTCAGAAGCCACTCTAAACTTTAGAACAAGCTTCTTATCATATACTTGAATCCCTATAAACAAGTATCACTGAGGCCTGAACCCACCAGCCTAACTTTGCGAGACGTAAACAAAAAGTAACAAATCTCTCCGCATGTTCCAGTGATTGGATAAATCCATGGACCATAAATTTAAAAGGCCATCTTTCTATCTCTTAATCCCTTTGAATACCGATCTTTCTATATTTTAATCTCTTCTGCTCTCAAGAGATACAACTGAAACTCAAGTCCTACCTTTAAGGTTGAATACTTAAGTTTGTCACGAAATGTACTATAAGAAATATCAATTTGATATTCATAAAATGATCATTTTTTTTAAATATCAGTATATTTTCAAGAAATCACATCATACAGAGTATACTTAAATCAGTGTTTCCCAAACTGTGGTTCGCAAAATGCTTCAAGGCATGCATCAAAACTTTTCAATAATGGCGAATTATTTTATTGTATGCATGTATATTTATATATCAGTGTCACACAACTCACATTTTTGTGAAAGTGGTTCGCTAGTAGAAAGTTGAAGGGTCAAGAGTTCAAAAAATTTGGAAAACGCTGGCTTAAAAAAAGATGTTTGGGCCCCTAAATTTAGGTAATTTACTTTATAACTTTACCATCAAGGCAGATGTTTTTCTATCCCTCTAGGTCCTACTTAAACCCTTAATCCTCTTAGGGATTAAGTAGATCTGATTTCCGTTGTTCTTGTTCAGGGTGTCTACAGTTTCTGAAAGTCAATTTAGTGACTTTTTAGTAATTTTTTTGGGGACATCTTAAAAATATTTCCTGACCCAATTTAATTACTTTTAGCACCAAAAAAAACTAAGTTGAGCATTTTTCCCACACTGGAGAGACCAAATATTTTTACATGACCAAATTTTAATTCCGCGACTCGGAATTTTCATGACCCATTTTCCAATTTCGCTACTTTTTTGGGACTTTCGTGACCTGTAGACACCCCGTTGTTCTCTCGTTTACAACAAGACTTTTTCGTGTTCTCTCATGACTTATTTTTTCCCTATTTCTTTATAAATTGAACAAATTTTGTGCAATTTTTGCCGTCATAATTATCACGAGAAGTCTTATTTGTGAGAATTTTTTTGTTTCGTCTATCCACTTTCATTAAGGGAATTTTCCAAGATTTTCATAGAGAATTTCTTGTATAATTTTTCTATGACAAAACGAGTGCACAATTATCTGCGAATCTGCTCACTTTATCATGCCGATTACATTTACAGTGTATCAGGCCGATTACATTTACAGTTTTTGAGTTCATTTTCCTGTTTTATTTCGTGAACGCCCTGAGACACCAGTTGCAACGGTCAGTCAGTCAATGGAATCAAACTTTAACATGTGCTTTTGTTTACATCTCTTGCAAAGTTAGGTTGCAAATGAGTTTTATCTTAAAGGTTATCTTTGGAATTACAGATTTAACAAAACCCAGCTTCTAATAGAACCAGATGCTTCTGCTAAAATCCACAAACTCCAGTTTGGGAAATACTGATCTATACTGTTGTTAAGACTAATTTTACAATATACAATGAATAACAAAGGATCTCGCTACAAGCAAGATATATATACATACCTGCCAACTTTCAGAAAATAAAAAGAGTAAAATCCTTCACGTTAGAGTTAGACCTGTGCAAATTTATATAATCGTATAATTAGGCCTATGGCATGGTTCGTAATCACATTTTTCCCATCACGTGATATGTTGAAGTCACATTTGCACACTTTACAGAAAGCAAATTTTTCACCCTTCCGTGATGAAGGTATGAACAGAAATTGTTTTTAATAATTCTCTCTGAAAGTCTGAAATATTTTATTTTATCAACAATTTCACTCAAGGCTAAAACTTAAAGTATTTCGCGTTCGTTATCGTGGCCTTCGCATGGAGCTTGAAATCACGTGTCTAGGCATTTTCAAGTTTTGACCGTTAGCTGTTTATCTCTATGGCTAATTTGGTATTCTTCAGGGATAAAGGACTACATGATGCTCTCGTCCTAATCTACTTTATCCAACTTAAAATTTTACCATAGCCGGCTCGGTGGCCGAGAGCGTTGAGGTGCAGGTCTTGCCGTTCTCGTAAGCAACGAGTCGCGGGTTCGAATCCCGCCGAGGGCATGGATGGATGTTTGTTTGTCTATTTCACCATCACCCTTTCATCCCAAACAGCTAGTCTCCTGGATAAAAGGAGAGATGCGGGCTGAAAATCCACCCATCCAAATTTTACCTTGAATTCTCCATTGGATTTCCCTGATGTCCCCCTCCAGCGTTAAAAAGTTGAACTTCGACACGAAGGGAAACATTGAAATGATACGTGAAGCAGAGGTATAATATCTCGAAGGCCACGCCCTTCATGATGGGAAAAATAGTCCTGCTTTAAGAATTGAATTCCCGTAATAATGTGTTCCGTCGCCTACTCGTGTAGGAGAGGAGTTCAACATTTCACCAACTGGGAAAATATGGGAAAACATAAAATCCTTTATATAAAGCGTAAAAACGTAAAATGGTATTAAAAGCGTAAATTTTACGTGTAAAACGTAAAAGTTGGCAAGTATGTATATATATATATATATATATATATATATATATATATATATAACAAATTGTATTCCATCAGGGCAGAATCTGTAGAATAATAATACCACACCCAATTCTTTTACTTTAAACAGTGGACATCACTATTGCACAAAATTTGCATGGATGACAAAATACACAGCCTTAATTTAAAACAGTGTGCAAAACATGCAACACTACAATAACATGCTGCAAGCTACAGTTACGATTCTGAAAGAAAATCCATGGTAAATATCAGTCTAACCTTAACCAGTCGGACAGAAACCAATGGCCTTTTGTTTGAACTGCCAAACAAGACCAGGTCATTGATGCTAAAAGTTATAGGAAACATTATCAAGGATTTGACATGGAGCTTACAAAAGACGCTATATCACAGATGAAACCATCTAGCATATCCTAAGTTGCAAAATCCTCACTAAAATGTTTATGTACATTTTAAAGAAAAAAAAGTACAGTACTCGAACTCGTGCTTGGTTTAGACGTTTTAGCTTTTATTTTTATTAAATTAAGATACTATGGAGCCACTGTTTACTTTAATGACTGGAGCGATCCTTCGTGTAAGTTTTCTACAGCTCTAGGAGGTCCGCGCTTCGATGACCGGAGTCATTAATCCGCTATAAGATCCGTGCATTGACGACTGGACCCAATCACCTTCTTATTCATAATTTTTATTGTTATTTTTTAGTTGTAATTGGCCACTTAACCCTTACCATTTGTATATAAAAGTGGCTTGGCCAGCCCCATAATCTGTAGCATAACAGCCTCCGAAGATAGCGTAACGCTGAAACGCGTCAGGCAATAAATTGTTTTCTACCGCATCTTTCCAGACCCGATTATTTTTTTCGGCATGATTGTATGGTTTTCCCTTCACCGGAAGCCAAACACGTCTGAGCGATTATCCTGTGTGATGTACAGTGACGCCATCTATAGAGAAGATTCTAAAAGTGGGCGACAGATTTTGAAGGGGATTGAGAAAAACGGGGGCTTGGTTTTTTTCGGGGTTCATTCTAAAAGTGTGGGTGCATTCTTATGTTGGTTAGGCTAACTGAGGTTGGGTTGACTTAGGATGGTCCATAAAATGAGCTCCCAGAACTTTCTGGGGAGCCATTTCTTGGCCAATAAAAATATTTAGTCCGAGTACTGTTGGCACCCCCCTGCATGTGGATTCCGGCATTGGAGGGAGTGTTTTGGCTGTCTCTTCCCGTCGTGCGCTAGCTGTTGCCATAGCAACCACACAATTGGCATGTCGCGGTCGTTTCGAACTGTTTGTGGATTTCAGATTTTCTTTTTTTCTGCTTTCTGGATGGTTAGCCATTGTCGAAAGGAACCATGCCTTAAAGGTAAGCCAGCATTTTTTTGAGCGTTCTAGAGTTGGGTTAGGTTGACTGAGGTTAACTTAGGTTTAACCATAAAATGAGATCCCGTAACTTTCTGGCAGCCATTTCTGTGACCACTAAAATATACGGATCATTAGCCTCCTGTAACCGGCCGAGGGAAGACCAACTGCCCCCTGTAAACAAATAGGTTGGGTACGTATATAAATCGACGTCGCCGTGAGCGAAGCGAGGGAGCGTGCGCCGCGGGCAGGTATTGTAGAAGGGGAAACCAACTGCCCTTGTAACCGGCCGAGGGGAAACCAACTGCCCCCTGTGACCAAATATGTTGGGGGTGTGTTTATAATTCGGGGTCACCGTGAGCGAAGCGTTAGCGTCCACGTACTAGTATTGTAGAAGTGGCTGCTAGTATTACGTCGTGGTCAGATAGTTCAATTTAGTCAGATAGTTAAGTTTTTATCTTGGGTGACCTCTCTCAACACACGGCAGGTCGTTCATCACTGGAACTGCTCGCGTTTGTTCAATTCAGTTGTAAAAGCAGACGGCAGGCAAACCAACAATAGGCGGAGCCAGCATACGGCAAGATAATCGCTTAGATGTTTCTGGCTTCCGGTGAAGGGAAGATGGTAAAGTTTTTCCTTTTTTTCTATATAGTTATGATGCTCGACGAAGCCCAGATTTGTAAGTTTTCTACTAAATTTTGGGAAACTGCTTGCAGAATTCTTTTCCATTCCTATAAAGCATAACCTAATGCAGGCAGTGACAAAGTTCTTTTTCCAAACTTCTAAGCTCCAATTTGTCCCAAAGGCTTTTTATTGTTGAGTCTAGGCTTTGGGCTGACCAGCCCAACCAAACCATCATTACAACTCTTGTAGATTTGCATGGAGCATTATTCTGCTGAAATGATAGGGTCTCTACCAAAGAACCACAGTAGGGAACATGAACTAACCAGAATGTCGAGTTAGTTCATAGACTTCATGTTTTCACTCAAAACAACCAATGCTTTAAGTCCAAACTCTGAAAATAGCAGCATATCCTTACAGACCCGCCTCCAAACATCACTGTTGGGACCATACAGTCTGGATGGAATTATTCTCCAGGTAATTGCCACACTCATGCACTTCCATCCGATTTCCAAATCTAAATTGTGATTAGTCACTCCACAAAACTGCCATCCGCTGTTTTAAAGTCCGGGACTGGGACTGATTACAACGTGACTGAACACAAACGAAAGATACCGCTCTAAAGCTCTTTCCAAATGTTAATTTCATGAGTCAGATGAATAGTCTGCTTTTAATCAACAAGCATTTTACAAAGATAATTTATTAATGAAGAGTAATAACAATAAAACTTAAGCTTCATTGTTTCCGCATTCAACTGAAATTCATTCAAAATAAAAATATTCCCAAGAAGTTTGCATGCAAACAGGTGCATTTTTAGATAAATAAAAACCCTGTGGCGAAAATCACAAAATAGTGACAAATTTGAAAAATTTCTTTAATTTGGAAGTTTTATTTCAAGAGATTTATTGACAATTTTTCTGCTTAAACAATTTGATCTTATAACACTATAAAAATGTTCCATACACATTCATGTACTTACTGGAGCTCCATGTACACCTGTCAAAAAGCAACTCCTAACATGTTCTAAACCCATGTTATTTAATACATCCTGGATAACTAGTAGTTCTCGCATGCGTTGTAATTCTAAGGTTTGCCGCTCCATTTGTTCCCGTTTTGCCTGCTTCTTCTGGGCTTTGCTAGCCTGGTAGAAAAATAAAATTCATAAATTCATTACGGAAACCAATGAATCAACCAATACAGCATTTTACCAAAACATTCCATCTACTACATAAATAATTGCAAATATCTTAATACCGGTTAAATCTATTACTTATAAGGATTCAAATTACAGTGTTACACTGCAATTTAAACATACATCACCCTGAAGTTGTAAAAGCTATGACTTTCTGAAAAAATTTGCCATCTTATGCATTGTGTCAGATTTGCATGTGTATAGGGAGTCTCAAACCACGAGATCTTGTCCAAGAGCGCATTTGGCTATAACACGACATTGTGCTTTCTCACTTCGATGTTGATGTCTGCAAGCACCTGGACAGCAGGTTAACTAATTGGATTGGAGGGGGAGGTCCTGCTATGGCCAGTGCGATCACCAGAATTTACTCCTCTGGATTTTTTTCTATGGGGTTTTAAGGTGTACGAGACCCAGTTGAATCTGATACGATATTGCTTGCCAGAATTCAAGCTGCCTCCTTAATACAATTGACACCAAGGATATTTGAAAGTGTGGCAAGTTTTGAATGCATGTATTGAAACTGGTGGATGCCACTTTGAATAAAATTTGCAATTTTCTAGAAAAAGAAATCAGCTTACAAAAAACATACTTTTTAAGTATTACTCATGGTGCCTGAAATTTACATTTCTAATCTTGTTTCCCTAATACAAATACTCAGTTTACAGTTCTCTACCATCAGAATTTTGACCCTAAAAGTTTGAGGCACCCTGTATATAGACCCTTTCGTGCAGAGGTTAATAAACATCACCAGGTGGCATTTTGTTGTATTTTGATGAATCGCTGCCATTAAGACCTCAATTTAATCTAACTTTGCTGCAGTTGAATCTTTTCAGTTGATAAACACCACAAGAATCGAGCAGATCTGGAGTTTAAACAAATCTGATGCCTCTGTTCAGTCTGCTGAATTGAGAGCGAGTGTTTTCTTGCCTGCGGTGTTATAATGGTGGCACCCACTGAATGCTCTGCGAAAGGCTCAATACACAATATACCCAAAATTCTAAATGCATATTTCTGTATTATTTCTAAATTAATATTTAACTGCATTATTATTGTACAAAACAACAGGTCAGCTTCACTGCCCAAGAAACTAACATGACTTGAACACATGTAGTCACATTTCTTATTCTATTATGGACAAGTGACAACTTCAGTGGAACTGAAATTGCCAGTTGAAAAATTGACAAATTAAATTTTTTTTGCATTTACTTTTGGATTAGAATTTAAAAAAAAAAAAATTTTTTTTCAAAGTCATCATTAATGGGTAATAACCCCCCCCCCCTATTCAGCTATAAATAACAGGGCATTTCAAATTTCCTCTTCTCCCTCTTTCCTAATCTATTCAGTGCCTGGTTATCAAAAGGTTTCTAAATCTATTAAAGCTATGCATGCTAATCAAAGTATATAAAACTTCGTACAAATGCACAACTTTTATTTAAATCAACTGTAATGAAGTGCTAAAATCTCAACATTCTTTAAACAAAAAAATTTTCAACACAAAGAATAACTTAATCTTATAGCCAAGTATCTTCAAATTTTATCAAGCCAGCTTTTATCAGCCTCCTATTCTGAAATATTTTAAGAAAAATATCTCTTCCCCCATTAATTCTTAAAATTTATTTAATCTAAATAACAATTTTCACCGACAGCTGCCACATTTCTATATTCTTCAGTGCTTATGATACAACCTGTGACAAAGTTCGGTGAATGATGGCATATTGAGAGTGGATTGCTCGCTTACATGAAACAGCAGTTACTATCCTTCAAAGTAATCCAGGTCGATGGTAATGCACTTCTGGGAATGCCTGTACAAGTCCTGGAAACTCCTGGCGTAGTCGTTTTTAGGGATAGCCTTCAGCTGGGTCGTAACATTACGTTGGATGTCTGGCCACTTCGGGGGGCATTTTCTACAGTGTTCCGCCTCCTCGGAACCGTTTAAACCACTCATAAACACACTTCAAAGTAATAGCACTTTCTTTGTAAACTGTTGTCATCATTTCATGAGTCTCTTTCGTTCGCTGATCCATTTTGGGTTTCGACCGCGCGTACTATGCCTTCTCTCTTCAATGTCCTGTTTAAACACAAACACACTTGCAGCGCTGATTCTCTCAAATTTGTTTAAACATGTCTCGACCTGTCTGGGGCAGGATACGACGATGGTGCACTCTTACGACCGTTAGCAATTTGACGTCATTCACCGAACTTTATTGTCACAGGTTGTATTTTTCTAGCTGCATCAATTACATGTAATACAAATCTCTATCTTCATGAGACAGTTATGGCTGCAAACTCTGGATTAGAAAATGAAAGGGATGGACATTCTTGTGTGAACATTGAAGAAGCAAATCGTAACTCTTATAAGTATATAAACTTATTAGATGTAGGATATGATAAGATCAAAGTGAAAATCAGGTGGGAGAAAAAGCTGCAGCAAAAAAACCTGATAGAGTAATAAATTTTAGGAGTAAACAAATAAATTATGCAATAGAAGATGTCATTGCAATGCTTTTAACCAATTGAATATTTCAGAAAATTTACCAACTGTCACTGCTGAATTTTATTTTCAAGAACCGTAATAATTTTGCACTGAAAGAAGAGTCTTCTGGATTGAATTTTTCACAGTTTTTGTTGTAGCAGCCCTATTTTATAATTTATAATAATGTAAATATTATGAACGCTAAATTTTACCTACATAATAATATAGGTAATAATGGACAAGGCAATTAATAATTATGTTAATGATAATATATTTAATTTAAAAGCATTCCCATTTTATCAAAAGATGACACGTTTCACTAAAAAAGGACCAACCACATCAATGTTTTTCCCAGGCCTGTGGAATAGCGATGCGGCCTAACCAACGCTGCAGCCAAACTAGCATTTTTTCCTAAAAGTTTGAAATTTAGCACTGCGGTCTATTTACTGTAAATTACGGTACATACTGACTTTATCTTTTTAAACCTTTGAGTGTGCTTCTTAGGATGGCTGGAGTGTAAAAGCTAACATGATATCTAATACCATTATATCCAGTCATCTGGGAATATATCCTGCATTAAAGATGGTTGATGTAGATGGCAAATACAAAGTTCAGGTTAAGTGGAAATTGCCTTTATGAGCAGTAAAAGACCGATGTGATGCCTTAAATTGTTCATGCAGTTAACAGAGACTAACATCTCAAACAGTGGAATGCATGTATCATTTATCTGCATCTGTTAGTAAAGAAAAGTTCTATTTGATCTATTCCCAATGCAGATATTTCATGCTATATTATATACATTATACTTCATAACATCTAATAAATACATTTTACAAATTTATTTTTTCTAATATTATGCCCTACTCAGTTTTGAAAAATGGAAAAAAAATTCTTACAAAGACCAAATATGCAATATCAATAGCTTTTTAATTTGATTAATACGAAAGTAAAATTTACTGAAATAACTACAAGCATTTACTATTAACAATTTAAAATTGCAGATATGCAATAAAATCTTGTTCAAAGCATGGTAGTTATGAAACAAAACATCCAAGTGCCAAATTTGGCCAGAAAACGTTTGTAGATGACAAGAGGTAACATGCAACTGACAATTATAGCCTGTGATAAGAGATGGGCAACAAAACAACAGATTACAATTTGGTAGAACATGTGCGCACACAAAAAAAATTCAGATCCATGCTCGGTTATAATAGCATAAGACCATGCAGGATGGCTTTGCTAAACAGGAAAGCTTGCCTTATACCAGCAAAAGAACATCAAAATTAGATACGGAGTGTCTATTTCTACGTACAGTTGCTTTGTCCTGATTGGTCAACGTGATCGGGAGTTCTACGTACATTAAACAAACTGAAATGAACTGGGCACGAATTTGTAAACAAAATTCTTGCCATTAAAACAAAGATACACAAGATATTCTTGCCATGCGGGTACACAAGTTGTAGGTGAAATGTAGAAGCGTTTTTCTGTTTTGTTTTGTTTTGTATCAGTCCGCATCTCCTGTTAAGCGGAGACTGACTGGTTCCGCCATTAGAGTCTTATAATCCTCCGGGAGAGTATATTATTGATCTTTCACACACTAGGTTGTTTGAAAGGGCCTATCACTTGCGCTAATAGGTTTGAGTTCTCCAAAAATTTCATTAACTGTCCAACCACATAGCGTTGAGATTGAGCGTTCATGGGCGATGTTATTGTTTTTATTGTTTACTAAAATAAAGATAAAATTTTTTCTTTTCTTCAAAATTAAAGATAAAATTTTTTCTTAAATTACCTTGTATTAATTTTTAATAAATCACCATCTGTACTGTATTAAGGAACTTTTTGTAGAAACAGGTGATAATGAATCAAGCCATTGAAGTTTTTTTAATTGTATAGATCCAGGTTATACATTTTTCAAATAGTAAAAAATAATAGATTTTACTGTACATTCTTGCATATTTCATTTCTCCTAAGTTATCAACGAATCAAAAAAATGGGGATCGCATTATAGCAGAACAGTTTATATGAAAATGGATGATTTTGTAAAGTTATAAATATAAACAACGGGGCTTTTATCCGTTGGGGCTAATGCCTGTTGGACATATCATTTCAGGACTACGTTATAAGGGCTGCAAATTTTGCCTTGCCAAGGGTTCTTTAACGTGCAGCCGGCAAACAACTAAACGGGACCAACGGCTTTACTTCCCTTCCGAAGGAAGTGCGTGATCTCAGGATTTCCCCCTGAAAAATCCTCGTTGTCCTCAGCCAGGATCGAACCTTGTCATTTGTAGGATGAGATTCAAAGATCCATTCAAAGTCCATAAATGCTACCATTCCATTTGATTTGAACTTAGGACAGTCTTAGATCTTTAACAGAGTGATCACTCTCTAGAGTCAATGAATAATCACTTAAATGATTCCAAAATATTGAGGATTTTTAACACATATAATGGAGGAGGAACTAACCAAAACCACATTGCAAATAAGAGAATGACAAATAAGATGACAAATCAAAACCTTAAATTGTGCTGAAGGGCAAAGTGCTCATGAGAATCCAATAATAATGATAAGCACATCTAAGCATACTTTTTTTTACAAAATAATCTTCATGAAGTTTCTTTCACATAAATTGTCACTAGATTGAAATCATTAACGATTATTCCAGTTTTTAAAAATTTATTATAACCACTGTTCTTCTTTGGTTCGATTTTTCCAACTTATTCAAAAGTAATATTCTGAATGTTCAGATAAAATTACTTGCGAGATTCTAAATTTTACTTAAAATTATTGTTAAAACTAAACAGTGAATAATCTGGCCACCATTCTACTGTAATGTTATTTTAACACTCCAAACAATAAGCAACTTAGCTTGATTTCCAATCATAATTTGAGAAAACACATTAAAAATCATCCAAGTTTCTGCCCCAAGCAGCTAATGCTAATCCTGACAATAAGAACAATTGATATTTGCAGGCACAGGAACTTTAGCAGTATCTCTTATTCACATGAACTTCTTAATAAATAAGACTTAAAAGTAAGCTACTTATTCATGTGGGTGTGATTACTAAATAGATACATGGTATAAATTCAAAGCATGAAGGAATTTGCTCAGATACTTTAAGTTGGCATATCATTCAACATTCTGGCAGTTATTAGCATATCCAAGTTCTCATAGTTATGAATAAATAAGTTTATCAATATCAAGTTAAATCATATAAATTTTTTATCCTTCTCTTATATCAACTTAGAATTATTCATTTCATAATGAAAGAATGAATTTCTTCAGCTGTTAAAGAAATTGCAAGAAGCAAGTTATGTTAACAAAACTTATTTGCTATTAATTTCATTATTTTTCATTCACTCAGCTGCCATAATATCTAGGAATAGGCAGTGGTTGTAAACTGAGCGAGGTCAAACAAGCCTCTATGGGTGTTCACACAATTTGTGAGAGTTGCACTGAACCATTGTGATTATTGCTCAGTAACATGTCTCTCAACAAACAAATTGTAACTATGAGCAAGATTTTATTAAGATCATGATCTCAATGAGCATGACATTTTTGACTAATTTGGAGTGAGCATGCTTGAGTGCTCAATTTATGAACACAGCCATAATATAGAGCTTAGACCGTCATCAGGATCTGACCAGACATCATTAAAAAGCACAAGTTTTTGTAAAAGTATAAAAAGACTGAATGATTTAAATCAAATATGCAAATAGGCATAAATTCATATGTATTATCATTGAATACCATCATTTCTGTTCAGTGAAATCAAAAAATTGAAAGAAAAAAAAATTTAATGGGGTACTTCATAGCAAAATTCAAAGATATGAATAAATATTTGTCTTATTCTATAACACAAAGAATTCACATATTTACTTATTCACTTAAAATTTGAGTTATTTACAGAAACTCTGCTCCTCACAGAGGATCTGTCAAAAAGCTCCCAATGACAATAGTTTTCCTTTATTAAGAGTAAGGCATTCATAATCACAGAATTAAGTATGTGCTGACCAATGACGTATATTAAAGATAGACCCTGAAACCTGCTGCCATACGTGAAGCAAATTGGGTAGCTCCACCTCTCAGAACTGGCATGGCCGAAAGTGAGTAAAGATTATGCAAAACAGAGCTAAACATGAGGGCAGCTGATTAATAATTCTTTCACACGCTGATCACGGAGTAATTAAGTTTATCTTTTCATTAACTTTGTTTTTTAAGTATTTTATATTTTATAAACAATTTTTCGATCATGTTTCAATTTCAATTAGATCATCTTTCAGTTACGTATTTTTGATTTATGCTTGTGGAAAGTGATTCCTGATCCTTTTTCGTGTCTATTTGTACAGTTGCATGCGGAACAACTTTGAGGAATGGTTTTGAGCCAATTATTCCTTGGGCCCAAAATCGTCAAAAACAAAGCAGCCAGACAGCTACTAACTCCATGGCTCACTACTGCCCAGAACTGTCATGGCTTCAATTGGCTTCACTTATGTGGCGATGTTAACAATAGGATTTGAAATCTACCTTTAATACGAGCCATTGACAGATGACAACTGATGCCTACACAGTCATCAGCAAAACGAATATGGCTGATATTGTAGTCGAATTATATCAATAATAACAAAATTATGTCAGTGCCATAGCAAAGTAAAAATTGCACCACCTTACTGTATTCTGTACAGCTCTGATGCCTCCCCTTATGCAAAGGCCCTGGGCTAAGGGCTAGGTAAGCCCCTCGCCTCGCTAAGGCTCTGAATTTTTACGAGAAGAATTTAAAATGGTAAAAGAAGTAATGATGAAGATATTTTAACCGTATCAGTGGCCTATTATTAAGACTTACTACCTAAAAAGCAGGCAAAAGTAACTTATTAGGTAGAGTGGTTCTTATCTCCACCGTGGGTTCTTTGCTCTTCAGTGCTCAATTTCCTACTTCAAGGCATGGGTGGTTGTGGGCTTGTTGGCATAAACCTTACACTTCAAAAAACCCCAAAGAAAAAAGTCCAACAGTGTTAAGTCACATGATCTGGGCAGCCAATTCCGATCACCTAAATGGGAAATTATACGACCAGGAAATGACTCGTGCAGCAACTGAATTGTTTCTCGAGCTGTATGGCTTGTGGCATAGTCTTGTTGAAACCATATCCAAGTCGTCCACATCCATATCTTGCAATTTAGGCACAAAAAACTGAATTATCACGCCGCGATAGTGAGCACCATTAACTGTTATTGCCTTACAAGACGCATTTTCGAAGAAGAATGGTCCGATGATGCCTCCAGCCCAAAATCCACATCAAACAGTGACACTTTGTGGATGCATTTGTTTCTCAACACTCATTTGTGGATTTTCTGAACCCCAAAATTGCGAACTGTAGCTGCCAAACCTTCATTATTTTTAAAATAATGCTCCACAATGAAAACTCATTCTTTCGTGTAGTGCTCCATTTTTAATAACCCTGAACTGTCAGTTGTCACGCTGTATTTTTTTTTCTCGTTGGCAACACTATCTCTCAAATGGCATTAAATTTAAATCTTGCTTGAATTTTGGGACACCCTGTATTTACTCTAAAAAGAAGGGGGGGGGGGGTAGTAGTTATAAACTTCAATGATATAGAAATAAAAAAAAAAACAACATTCTTTACTCAATCATGAGCAAGCTGAAATATTTGATCATCATCAAATTACTAAAGTTAATTTTAAATAAAGCATACCTCTTGTGTGATGGCGGTAACATGTCGCTGCAGCTCTTTTGCAAATTCCAGTGTTTGAATCACTTCATCGTATTTTTTAACAGCATTCTTTAAAACAAGTAGAAAAAAAATAATAGTTTTGATTGTTATTTTTTTAAAGAAGTTTTTCTGCACGACATTAAAAAGCAGCAGCAGTACGGTAAACTTCTTACTTTTTGATCTTCGTTTAATACTTTTCCTTCTAGACACTCTTGTTTATATGTATCCAATTTCGTCTAAATAAATAAAAAGTGCAATCAGTACTTATAATCGCATGTTAATACTCCATAAACGACAGTAAAACTTAAATTGCTTCGTGCACAACAAAAATTAAAACTTTTAAGAAAAGTAATTTTTTCTATTTCAGACCCACAACAAACAAACCATTAAAACTATTTCATTAAAATCTTTTGCCCTTATTTTAAGTTTTATTCTACTAAATGACTCTTTAACTAAAATAGTGATAGAAATTAGAATGAAATTTTATCACAAGAACGAATATTTAACATCGAGATTTTCAAAGGAATGCTTGCTTTTGTCTTCTTTTTGAGGCCATAACGTCATTCCATAACACAACATTGCTTTTCCTTTTCCGCCATCTTGAAGCTATGGAGAGCTATCTTTCTCTTTTTGTCTAATATTTTGAAGGTTTACTTTTCCTAGCTACCACTCTGACCAAGAGATTTATCGGGTTCTAATTTAATTTGAAGGATGCATCGAGACAAGTTACAATCAAGCTAGCAGCGTGTTTAGATGCATTCAAAACTGTACCACTGCCAATTCCTATATCAGCAGCGCTCCAAGGCGTCGCCATATTGAAGAGACAGAAAGTTTTTAATAGAGATCTCATCTCTAAGCAATTTATCTGTATGCTAAAAATTTCATTTCCTAGAGCAAAGAGCACTCTTAGTCAATATTCCGGAATGCGTTTTTCAAGGGTAAAAATAATGATCTTCTAAGCTCAAACCTTTATTACTCGAGTCATCACGACTACATGTACGCATCAAGTAGTTGTAAACTATTGTATTCAATTTCGAATTTAAAATTACCTTCCTCTTTTCCAAATTTCGAACTTTTTTTTCAAGAACATTCAAAATTTGTTTGGTTACATCGGTAGCCTCGAATGAGGCTTGTTTCTCAAGTTTGGCAGAAGCAGAAGGCATCCTTCCACTGAAATAACAGACAGACCAGCTCTTCACGTGTTTAGGGTGTTAGAGTAGGCATGGCTCGGCCTCAGCTCGGAACCCAACTCGACTACGAAACTAACTTCCTATTCGCCGTAACAAAAGTAAATAAAAATTAAAAACAAGAAATTTTCACATATCGTTCCCATAATAATCACACATTTTACTAAATAGAAAATAACAACATTTTTTATTTCTTTCAAGCAAGATTTTTTCGAAGAACTTGAAAATTATACGAAAAATTTCAAATTGCTACGTAAGATGACAACACTTGTCAGGGATTTTAACAATCGTTCGCTGTACTCCGAAAGTGAAACACTTTTATTGAGTGCGCGCTTCTTTAGGGTCGGTCTTCATATCGAGAGGTCAAGAGAACGCATCATTAAATCGGGAATGAGTAAGCGGATTCTACGAGCGAAAACAATATGTTATGGAAAGCCCTAATGTAAAGTAGTGGTGGCGGATTAAGATCATCCGGGGCGCCCCTAGGCGCATCCCGCACGTGCTTCCTGAATGCTAGGGAGGTTCGCATCAGGGACCTTCAAGACCTGTTAATGAAGATCTATAATTCACACAAAGTGTTCTGAGCATCAAATAGGAGCAAGGAGAACGGGATTTGATGATTTTTGAAGAGCGGTTTTATGAAAATTCTTTGATTTTTGTATAGTGAGCAAGCGAAAGGGAAAAAAATTATTTAAAGTGAAATTTATGTAAATAAATTTTAGATAGTAGATGACCATTTCATAACCAGCTTTGCTAACATTTGAAGGAGAAATTGTGGCGGCCGACCACCATAAATTTTAATGGTGGCCTAGGTTTTCGTCCACCCCAGCTCGAATTTTTTTTTTTTTTTCAATGAAATCGACTTAAAAACCAGGATTCGAGAAGATATGTTAAAATTTTGTAAAAATAAATAAATAAATAAATAAATAAAATAAATAATAATAATAATAATAATAATAATAATAATAATAATAATAATAATTTAAAAAAAAATCCGTCTGTACGTGTGACCACTTTTATGCAGCGAACGTCTCTGAAACTGCAAATAGCAGAACCAAATGAAATTATTACACACTTACACGGTTAAAACAATAGACGGATATAGGAGAGAAGAACGAGACACAAAAACCCTGGAATACAATAAATAAAAGTTATTAATTAAAAAAATAAAATAAATAAATCAAGATAAAAAGCTGATGTTTCGGATAGAGACTATCCTTTATCAAAGCAAAAAAGGATAATTCTCTAAAAGCAAAGAGAATATTGAGAATTATCCTGAAGTTATGAAAGGACGACTTTATATAAACGGAGGTTGAGTCAAAAGTAGTGGCCGATCACCACGCAAACTTTTAAATGGGCACCAGACAGGAATCACTCATTGCTAATCTTCAAAGTAGGGTCCATCATGCTCGATGGTCTTCATCCAACGATCAGCCAGTTGGCGGATGCCCTCGCGAAACCACTCCTCCGGTTTCTGAGCGAAAAAGTCACGCACGGCGTCTTCAACCTCACTGACATTGGCGAAGCGCTGTCCACGCAGGAAGTGCGCCATGGACCGGAAGAGAAAGTAGATCGGGGTTGTATGCTGAATGTGGCAGAACCTCGATTTTTTTCCAGTAGTTGACGACCCGCCTTCACCCGTTGTTGTGCTTGCGCGGGCGTCAGCTCCTATTGACCTTTCCCATGGCGTGCAGATGTCGAACCACACTCGATTGTGATGTCCCGATGTCCGCCGCTAATCCACGGGTGGTGCTGCCTGAGTTGGCTTCCACTTGTTGCCGTAGGGCTGCGTCATCCACTTCTTTGGGTCTTTCGCTCCTTGGCGCATCTTCCAGGCCCATGTCTCCAGACGAAAAGCGGGAAAACCACCGTCGTGCTGTCCGTTCATTGGTCACACCCTGACCTTCTGCCCTGCAAACTTCAGCGGCTGCTGCTTGCGCAGTAGTCCCCTTTTTCCAATAGTGACGAGGGAGCCCGCGTATCACCAGTTTTTCTGCCACGTTTTTACACTGGCTGACGCAGGTGGCACAATGTCTATGGCATTCAAATTCGTACTGACGTTTCTTCCCACTCTTTTCTCTTAATAAACTGCGATATGCACTTGTGGTAAATGGTCTTCGCCCAGAATTCGTCAAATTCTAACCCCCCCCCCCCCCCTCCCGAGTCGGCCACTACTTTTGACTCAACCTCTGTAGTTAGCATAGGGAGCAGTAAGACGGTATTGGCTGAAATACTTAGAAGAGAACAAGAAAGAGGACAAATAGGAGATGATAAGAGGGCGGCGAGAAAAATGCGATAGGACACCATATACAGAGTTAAAATGACAGAAACTATAAAAGAGGTTAGGAATGATACAGTCGGATCCGCATATAAGAGCTCCGGATTAAAGCTACTGCCCAACGGAGCTACCGCATAGAGATCCGACTGAAACCAAAGAGTACAGGGACGAACATCAAATGAACATAGAAGAAGAAAAGTATGAAAAAAAGACATTAAAAAGAGGAAATAACTGAGAAAAGAGAAAGAGAAAGACAAGAGCCCAGAAAGGCCTGCGACAAATTAGGGAATAGCTGAAGTTGGAGAGGAATATGGGAAAGGTAATGAAGGAATGATGCCTTTGCTAAAGTAAATGCCATTAGGTGTTAGGGAATTAAATTTCCAAACAAGAAAAGACTCCAATCTTTCTTGTTATGGAAGTTATTGCGAAGAATATAAAGGCTGACGTCCTGTAAAGACGTTACATTAACCTTAGGGTTAAAACAAGAAATAAGCAAAAATTGTGGAATGGTTTAATTTTATTCCTTGTGGATTAGAGGGTTTCCCTTTTTGGTTACTTAGAGGATTCCTTAACTTATTTTTTATGACAATTGGTTATAGTTTTTTTTTTTTTTTTGAAATTAGAGACTGTGCGTGTGTCCCAAAAATTTTTAGATTTTTGAAATTCTAGCCAAATTCTAAAGATCATCAAAAGTAGAATAGGAATGTTTCAAAAACCGATCGGTAACTCTTTGTCTTCATCGGTAAAATTGAGTTCAAAACTTTAAAAG
The DNA here is from genome assembly GCA_023313115.1 of Rhysida immarginata. Taxonomy (NCBI): domain Eukaryota; kingdom Metazoa; phylum Arthropoda; class Chilopoda; order Scolopendromorpha; family Scolopendridae; genus Rhysida; species Rhysida immarginata. The sequence goes on from JAHWFO010081800.1 coordinate 1,949,970, forward strand.
TCTATGATCCTTAGATTTTCAGCTGGATTTTGTCGATGAAAACAAAGAAATAAAAGGCTGGTCTTTTCAAAAACACATTCCTATCCCACGTTTTGAAGATCTTTCAATATCCCAAATCGGAATTTCAAAAATCTAAAATTTTATGGGGACAACACGCACATAGATACAAATCTATTTTAAAATCTTGGATGACGAAATTAGGGCACTGTCTTACAAAACCTAACTACGGATGGCGAATTATTACCAGTTTGCAGTAGGCCTCCTGCAAATAAAAAACGCAGTTTGCAGAATTAAAAATGCAGCTTGCGAATAAAAAATGTAGTTATTTATCAGGTAGGTGCATGGAAAATGTCGTTTTTATTTGTCAAAAAATAAAAGTGAATAAACAATGGATAAACCTTTTCAATCAAAATAAAAACCTTCAGAATCTACACACTTGTGCCAATGCAACGCAAGTTTATGTATGCCAGTCACATAATATTCTGGAATTCTGGAATCGACGAATGCTTTGAAGCTATTTCTGCAGCTTCCTGGTTTCTGAAAACTTTCCCCTTCAGAAAATTAACGAGATTTTTGAAAAAATGGTAATCAGTAGGCGATAGGTCGGATGAGTAGGCGGGATGAGGCAAAACTTCATAACCCAATTCGTTGAGTTTGTTCACGATCACTTTTGCAAGGTGTGGTGTCGCGTTATCATGCAGAAGAATTGGTCCCTTTCGATTGAATAATGCTGGACTTTGGTGCCAATTGTCAATTTCTTGACAGTGAATTTTGTCGATTTGCAGCTGTTATTGTTTCACCCGATTTCAAGAAGTGGATGGTTCCACTTGTCGACCACCATACTGTTGTCACCATAATCTTTTGCGGTTGCAGATTTGGTTTTGGAAACGATTTTGGAGCTTCCCCTGCATCCAACGACAGAACTGACCGATGCCCATTTCTTCTGCAACTTCTCGAGAATTTTACGCGGATCAGCTTCAATAATTGTTCGCAAGACATCATTGTCAACAGCCGTCTGAGGTCCTCATCTTCAAGGTATTCATCGCCAGCACGAAATTTTTTGAACCAACTGGTCATTCACTGGTTCAACTGGTTGAACCAGCTGGTAATTCACGGTTCATTCGCCTAATTCTTGGTTATTATTGCGAGCTGTTTCTGTTGCTTTTCGCCATAATATAAACTCGTAAAGAAAAATGATGCAAACTTGTTGTTTGTCCATATTTCATTTGATGCTTGAAGAAAACCAAGCAAATGTAATATGAAAAGAACTACTAGCATGCGCAGATAGAGCAAAACTTCACGCTTCAAAATGATGTATGATATTTGCATATGCAAATAGGTCTGCATTTGAGAACGCTTCAAAGTTCAGTATATTAAAAAAAAAGACATTTTATTTTCCATGCACCAAACTACACTGCTCAAAACATTTAAAGGAACACTTCTATTAAGCAGCGTGCAGAAGCAACTACGAATAATATGGACAAAATCGCTGTATGTGATCATTAAAAGACGGTTTATTTAACAATAGAATGCATTATTGAAACAACTGGTGAAGAAACATAAAGAAAAAACAGGAAACTGCGTGACCCCTGCCTAAAACAAAGTGAAATGTCCTTTGGACGTTGTGAGGAGAATGCCCTGTTTCTTCCAGGGATCAGTTTTTGCACCACTCAGTAATGTGTATGCCTACCATGGGCTGCAGTAACCTCCATGCACCTTCGAGGCATGCTCCGTATCAGTCGACGGATGTGATCTTGGGGAAGCCGGTCCCATTCCTCAGTAAGTGCCTGGATGAGCTGTTGAAGTGTTTATGGAGCTGAAGGGCGGTGTGGAATTCGCCTGTCAAGCATGTCCCAAAGATGTTCAAGGGGATTTAGGTCTGGACTCATTGCAGGCCACCTCATGGTCTGAACGCCATGCATCCGTAGGAAGTCTTGAGTGACAGCTGCAGGGCACAAGTCCGCACATAACGATCTTGATTGGCGGTTGTTGAGCGTCGGCGACCTTGCCCAGCTCTTCGTGTGTACTGGCCAGTCGCCTGGAATCGTGTCCAAGTCGGAAAATGACGGAAGAGGACACATTGAGGGTATTTGCCACAGTCCGAAATGATTGACCCGTTTGGAGCAATGTTACGGCTCTCGCAGCTTCTACTGCTTCAAGATGCCTTCGTGGCATGTCAGAGCACTAACAACAACGTTCCAGGAATGCCTGCACCTTCTAATGGTCGACCGTTATCTCCAAGCAAAGAGTGTACTGGCATGTAACCACTTTGTTTTCCGGGGGGTTATATTGCTATGCAAATTTCTCAGAACATCTGGGAGCAAAATGTGTTGGCTTCAACCATTTCCTATGTTGAAGTAGGTTTCATGTTGCAGAAGATGAAATTGCTAAAAAGTATTATTTACGCCCTCTGTAGGGGATTCTATAAGTGTTCCTTTAATTGTTTTGAGCAGTGTAATATTAATTTATCGCCGTTTAATCTCCCATATTTTAACACTATTTTAGCTTGCTGAATGTCTCCACAATTGGATTTAAAATTCCACAAGCTGCTTTTTTATTTCGCAAAATACATTTTCAATTCAGGAAAATGCATTTCAGCTAGTCGGCTACTGGGATTGGTATTGGGAAGCGGATGCATCGACCTATGTTGCCAACTACTCTCAGCTTTTTCTCGACATTTTTTAAATTATTAATCATGATGATTTTAAACACAAAGAATTCTTAGTATAAAATTTGTCATTATTAATAGGAGATAGTCAAGGACAGTTTCCAAAAGGAAACTTTTTCGAAGTGGCTATTTACACGGGTCCGTGAAAACATGCATTTTCACGTCCGCGGCTTCTGACAAAAATGCTTGCTCTGAAATTTTGTCCCAACACCGCGCTTATTTATTTGGATACTTTTAAAATGCTTAAGTAGATTAAAACTCAATCCATGGTAAATTTTTCGGCCATTCAAACATTCATAATAATAAGGTCAATGAAATCAAATTTAAAAAAAATCACGAAAAGGAAACAAAAGTAAACTTTTCCAATAGGCCTTTTCGCCCCATAAACAAAGCACAAACCTCAAACAACTAAAAAAAAACAACAAACAAAACAAAAAAGACGAATTAATAAAGTGAATCCGATGAAACGTGTTTTTAAATCGCATCGTACGTGAATCTAGGTATTTTCCCGACCTCTGCACCACGTGACCTTCTAAACCAATCAGAAGCCGCGGACGTGAAAATGCATGTTTTCACGGACCCGTGTAAATAGCCACGTCGAAAAATGTAGCTTATATAAAAAAAAAAAAAAAAAATACTAAATTGAGATAAAATTTCCAGGGATTTTTAAGTTCGTTGTTTTGGTAATGCATGCTTGCGCATTCAAAAGAAATCAACATTTTTTATTTTATTTTAATTTATTTATTTTTCTTTCTAAAAATAAAGAAACGACTATAGCATTTCAAAAATCAATAAATTCAACATGTTTTCAATGAATTAAGTTACATTTTGCCCGTGGAAAATGAAAATCTTTTGATCTGGCAATCCAAAGCAGACAGACATAGAAATTTCGTCCGAAAATACAATTTAACTTGATAGAATCTGTTGATGTAGGAATCTAAAGCACTCAGGGTACCAGATCTATTTTAAAAAATCACACCGTATTTGTTATTTACAGGTGAGGTTCATCCGAATAAAATATACTTTTTTCACGAGTATTCCTTGAGTCTTTCACTTTTTAATAATCCAGTCTAGCATAGAGTATGTTTACCCGATTGCCGTCAAATTATAGAAAAATTACGTTCGTTTAACCAGAACGGTTTAATTTTAATTTTTATACACAATTTGCATCAATGAATTTCTTTAATATTTTATAATTTGACATGGATTCCGCTTCTGCCTGCGGATCTTCATTAATCATTAGGCCTGGCAATCAATATGGTCGGAATTGCCAGACTGATTAAAATGTCAATTTTTGCTTTCAATCGCGGCAAAATCAATGTAAGTAATAACTTAAATATCTCCGAAGTAGCTAAAATTATATCAGGATTGATTGAAGTCGGTCCCATCTCTCTCTCTCTCGACTAAAACGATATCAATGAAATCGATTGCATAACAGTCTGTAAATGTGAAACTCCGATTAGTTTGTTTGCATAACAGTCTGCTCAAATATAAGCTCAGCTGGCGATCTTGAGAAGCAAACAGTCTGATTGAATGAATCCTTGGCTTGCATGAGATTATCGTGACTAAACATTTCGCATAATATGATTGGTTAAAATAATAATAAAAAATACTACTTTATTTAATAAAATGAGGTAAAATCATGACTTTTTCCCATAGTATCGTCATCGCAGTAGGCTACGCTGTGTTTTTCTTTAGAAAAAATTTCAGTTTAAATGAAGTTTCGTAACTTACCTTGCTTCAAGCTTTTCTATTCTTTAAGTGATATATGATAAAAAGTTGACTGCAGAAAACTCTGGAAACATAAGGACTGCAATGATGATGATGATGATTCAGTTAGATACAATAGGATACGTATTTACTTACTTTTCAAATCCGCTTATCCGTTAGGGTTGTGTGGGAGCAGCCTTATGGAGGATCTTCAGTGATCGCAATTTTCCGCCATTAGTTGCATAACCTCAATGAAAATACCAACCGACTCGAACCCAGATTCTTCATGTAGTTTAGCCACCTGGTTCTAGGCCGACCCTTATTCACTTATTCTTATGTTGGAGAACAATAGCTGCCAGGAAGATCAGTTTGCAGCATCCATATCATGTGGCCATACCAATGCAACTGAGACTTTTCAATCCGCTATTGTGCTGCTGTGTACTCTATCTATTGTGGCAACCTATGCCGTACCTCTCAGAAATCTTATTTCAGGCGCTTCCACCCGCGATCGAACTCATTCGGCCATTACCCAAGACCATAGGAATAACGATAAATTTCAAAATAGAGAGCTTGGCTTTATTTCCTAGCTGACGTTTCGTTATCACGAATCGCCTCTGAGAGCTTTCTGCACCGATCCGAGCATCTAATTATGCCTGCCGCCCATTATTCGTAAATGTGGTCCCGAGATACTTGAATTTCTTCAAATGCCTCAATGGGACTCCTCCAACTTGGAGAGCGCACTGAGCAGGCTGTATTGGAGAGAATTCGGCCAGGTCGGAAACGACACTGCTCTCTCGACAATTTGGAGTCGACGATTTCCCGACTTTTCTAAGAATGCTGAGCAAAGATGTGCCTCAATAGTTGTTGCAATCCCTTCTCGATCTCCCTTTTTAAAGCTAGAGACCATAATACCTCTGTGCCATTGCTGAGGGGCCTGGCCGGATATCCAAGCAACTTGACACAACGAGTCAGCACAGGATACCATACATCTTTAACATCTCAGACCGGATTTTATCATCATCCGCTGCTTTGCCAGTCTTCAGCGACTAAATTGCCCATCTGACTTCTGTTTCGGTAAGTATTCTCCTCTTCGAGATTTACCTTATGTGCTTCAGTTGTTGCTGTTATCGGATTTCGAGAAGAGATGCAAAGTTCTCCTTCCACCTATACAATACATTCTCCTCCCGTTTCAGAAGGCTCGCATCTGAATTCAATAGTTTGTGATGAAAGATACTTTTCTCCATGGAGGGCAGACGGTCTCTTTGTTTGCAAAACTGTAGTCTGCCTCCAGTTTCTCCCCGAACTTTTCCCAGGACTTGGCTTTAGCTGTTGCTACTACCTTAGCTACCTTTGGGTTCGGTCCCCTGGACTAGGATGACAGGGGTTATATACAAATCAACTATGCGCCTCACTGTTTTACGCGCCTCACTGTATTGCACTCGATTCGAAGGTGATATATTTACAAGCCACAGCAAATAGCTTCTTCTTTTCCTTTACAGTTCCTCCATGCAGTCCTTTTCTAACTGCCCTACGACACAGTCAACGACTTATGACTTAACCCGGACGTTTTGTAGGATATCCACAATTTCCAGCCGATATCGTTTGGTTTCCTCTAATAACTCAGATTCCTTTCCTGCCATGGAAATAACTCGTATATTCCTTGTGCCGACTGACAGCACCCGAACCGGTTGTCACTTTACCTCTTTCTCCTCCAGTATAATGGCCTATGATGTCCCCGCTCGTTTCTCCAAGCGTATAGCGAGTGCACTGGTGGAGATTTTCGGAGCATTGCCCCGAAATAACAGCCAGAAGACTGTCGACTACTTTTCGAACGGGAGCCTCTGCCTAACTCGCGAACGCGGGTGACTTTAACTTGCACCACGTTCGATGCAGTATGAACTTTCTCGTTTGTCGACATCATGAGATATTTGTTTGGATGCTCTTCGTCTCACTTCTCAACGATGACCTTTCTGGAAAGGGTGACCCTAAAGTAGCACAGTGCTACGGTCAGCATACTCACATAATCCCTGAAGCACCCAAACCCTGACTTACAGTAAGAGGGCATCCATTCAGGGCAAGCAATAGGATGAATGCATTTATATCTGTCGTTATAGTAAGCTATTAATTGATCTATTAGTCATGAAATCCTCATCTATCATGGGATCTAGAAGTTTACGGTCTTCCAAACATTTCTTTTAGCATGACATAAGACGATCGTTGGATGGAAGATTCACCTGAATGAACAAGTTATCAACTGGTAGTGATTTCGGGACTTAAAGTAAATGAAAGTTACTTGCTACTGAAATGAATATATATTGTAAATAGTTTATTAAAACTTCTTGTGGACAACTGAAGTGTCGTTTCTTCTGCCTTCTAAGAATGTCTTGTTTATGTTCTTCATCAATTTGTTTTACTATGTTCATTCCTACTATACAGTTGATAAGATACAAGAGACTGATTAATTGGAGATGAATATTTTTTGTAAAGGAGTCGAATCATCAACTGTTCTAGCACTAGTACGTTGGAAGATCAGTACCATTAGATATCCAAAATAAAGCGCAATGACAAGCTTGAATTAAAATATGAGGGATAAAATGCGCTGGAAATGAGACACGATCTTCACCCCCCCCCCCCCCCCTTCTGGCTGCTGCGACCATCATACAGCAGTCGTTAATCCAGGTCCATCCAGGGACCCAACTCGTCGGCCTCTGGCCATACAGGCCCTGGATGGACGTATTGGATTACAATACAAAAAAAAAAATCTTGGATTAAAGAAAGGCCCCATCCGAGAAGGAAAATGAAGTTATCTTAGGATTTTCCCTCTATACTTTGATGTTAGGAGGTACTACCCAAAATATCCGAGAATTTAAATTATCCGCCCAAATCAAAAACAGTATGAGGTTCTGCCGCTATTTGCCTCTTGGTGCACCTTTCAGCTGCTGCTCTGCCAAGTTTCGTAATCGTAGGCGCATTTCTTTCTGGGAATTTCCAAATTATTCTACTTGGTTAGACTTCAACAGGAAGTTTTACTGCGAGGTTTGAAGTGACTGAGAAAAGATTTCGCGCAAACGGCTCGAGTTGTGGAAGAACAAAGACTAGTTGCTCCAGCATGACAACGCGCCCGCACACTTCACTCGTTGTGAAGGAATTCCTGGCAAAAAACAACATGACAACGGTCCCCCATCCTCCCTACTCTCCTGGCCCAGCCCCCTACGACTTCTACCTCTTCCCTAAAATGAAAGGGCGACGTTTTGACTCCATTGAAGACAGGGCCGGCTCTAGCAATTTTGCCGCCCCGTGCAGAATGCTATTTTGCCCTTGCCGTTCCCACCCCCGAACATTGCCGTTGCCGCCCCTAAAAGTTTGCCACTCTGTGCAAGTGCACCACTTGCACCTATGGTAGAGCCGGCCCTGATTGAAGATATGCAAGTGAAATTTCCAAAAGCAGAAGAATACGTTGCAACACAAACAGCAATAACTAACAAATGGGTTACTAAATTTGGCAGAGCAACAGCTGAAATATGCACCAAGAGGCATCTAGCGGTAGAACCCCGTACTGTTTTCGGTTTAGGCGTAATATTCAAATTCTAGTACATACTTCAATTTGAAATTTAAATTCTTCTCTTATTTTCGGTTCAAACGAGCAATCAGTGGGCATTTCGCTTTAAATAACGCTAGGACTGGATACGTGATAAGTTGTGCCAATATTTCGTGTAGTGTATATTTTTCTGCGATGTTTCGTTCCTGTATTCTTGGTTATAGTAGTCGAAATTATCAAAAGCTACTCTTGGCCCTTGGTGATGGAGATAATGGAGATTCACTCGAGGATTATGCTGTATACGTCCGTTGCTTCCATCAGCGCTTTTCAAACTTTTTTTAACTGCGACCTATTGCAGTAACTGCATCTTATATTGTGGCCCATTACATTAAAACATTTGAAGGCAGTTGGGCGTCTGTGACAGCCGTGCAAGCTGAAGGTAACACGAATTATGGAGGTATATTTTGCTGGACCCGGAACTCCATGCCCTGGTGGGCTTTCACTGAAACACAACTTCTGTGAAGTTAAGCAACATCAGGCGCTGCTAGTCACTGGATGGGCGACAACCATCAGTGACACACGATCATCACCCCCCCCCCCCGGCTGCTGCGACCATCATACAGAAGTCGTTAATCCATGTTCATCCAGGCCCCCAACTCGACGGCTTCTGGCCATATAGGCCTTGGATGGACGCATTGGATTACATTGAATATTAAATATATATACACTGTCATATCAATGAATTATTACCAGCACTCCTTCAAGGCACAGGCATGGTTCGTCCCAACAACGATTACACATTGCAAAATTTGCATAACAGGCTGATGCTGGTGCATCAAACGGCAGGTGCGAGAGCCTCAAGATGGGTAAACGTCCGGATTTAACGGACATCCAAAAAGGGATGATAATAGGCTATCGCAGCAAGGGTGGCACCATCTCCGAAACGGCGCGATTTGTGAACTGTTCACGGTCCGCTGTAGTGTACAAAGAGTGGACAGCAGGGACAGAAATCGCGTCCCAACGCCATCACTGTAAAGGGTCACGAGCCATTGACCAACGGGGTGAGCGGCGCCTACCACGACTCGTAAAAGGTGACAGGAGAGATACAGTCCATCAACTGACCACTAGATTCAACAGTGGTGCCAACAGACGTGTATCCGACATTACCGTTTGAACGCACCCTGCTACGGATGGGCCTGAACAGTCGACGCAACGTTGCTGCATCCATGTTGACCAGGGGTCATCATCAACGACGCCTAGACTTTGCACGTGAGCACTGCCATTGGACCACAGACGAGTCAAGGTTTTTGCTACATAAGAATGACGGGCGATGGCGAGTGCGTCGTGAACGCCATGAAAAGAGACTGCAGGAGGCTATTGTGGGCCGGAAACCGGCTGGTGGGGGTAGTGTGCATGTGTGGGGGATCTTCTGTTGGGAGCAGTTAGGTCCACTGATTCGTCTAGAGGGCAATTTGAATGTCTGTGGCTATCTGTCAATCGTAGCGGACCAGGTGCACCCGTACATGCTCACGATGTTCCCCCAATGTGATGATGTATTCCAGCAGGACAATGCACCCTGCCACAAGGCACGTCTCTTTCTGGATTGATTCAAGGAACACTCTACTGACTTTCGAGTGCTGCCTTGGCCCGCTAATTCGCCAGACATCAATCCAATCGAACATCTGTGGGAGCACCTTGATCGCCATGTACGGCAGCTGGACCCTCCACCTATGACTCTCGAAGCTCTGTGGACAGCGCTTCAAGCGGAATGGACTGCCATACCATCGGACACATACCACGCACTTCTTGCGTCCATGCCACGATGCCTAGCAGCAGTTATAACGGCGAAAGGTGGCTACTCCCATTACTAAGCGGGTGGTGATGATATATTAATTAGCAATGCAAGAATTAAAATAGGAATTTTCTTAGGACCACAAATTAGAAAATTAATGAAAGATCTAACTTTCGAAGGAAGTTTGAATGACTTAAAAAAATGCGCATAGGTTTCTTTCACGAATTGGGTGAAAACCCTTTTAGGCAACTATATGGCTCTAGTACACGAGAAGCTGAAATCATATGAAGACTTAGGCTGAAATATGTTTCTGAAAAACCATTTCCTTCACTCTCATTTAAGTATTTCTTTCCTGAAAACATGGGGGCTTTCATGAACGCTTTCATCAGGACATTTCAAGCATCGAAAAAGGATATCAAAGAAAGTGCACTTCAATTATATTAGGCCGATTACTGCTGGTCTCTCAAAAGGGACCTTCCTGAGGCAAAATATGGTAGGATAATTGGAACATTAATTTTCGTAATGCACATGTTATTAATGAAATATTTACGTAACTGTTACAAAAACCTTATTGATGGAGTAAAATGTTTTTCTCGGCATCTCATATATATATATATATATATGAGATGCCGAGAAAAACATTTTACTTTATATATCTTCTTGGTACATATATATATACTGATGTCGCCAAGAAGATATATAAAGTAAATTTATTAACGATTATGTATTTAGTTAACTAGGGAACCATACGAACTCGTACCTCACACTTTCACACAAAAGTGAAGTATGTTACTCGCCTAAAGCTACTATCAGATTTCTTATTTTGCAAGCATCAATAGTAGCTTTAGATGAGTAACATATTTCAATTTGGTGCAAGACTGTGAGATACAGGTTCCTATGGTTCCCTATAAATTTTATTTGAAATAATACAGAAATAACGTACAGGATGCTGTAAACGATTCATTCGATTTCAAAACATGCAGCTATAATTAATAGGGGAGACCGGGGCTGCTTGTTATACATGCAAGATTTCTAGGCTTATTACATATCGAAGGATAAGCGCGTACTTTTTTATGTTCATTGTTACTGGCTTGATCTCCAAATAAACAATCGTTTGTGCACGTTGAGTTTCTAGAAAAAACGCAGAGAATGTAAAAAATAGACGTTTTTTTGTAAGTTTATTGCCTGTTCGTGTTTGTTAAAGAGCATACGGTGTGTTTAAGTGCAAGGAATATGCTTTCTATTCTTATAGACAATTCAGTGGACATCAAACTGCAGGTATTCGTATTTAATTAACTATCCGCTTTTTTTTTTGTATGTTTGGAGTTAAAAAATTTATATACCCCCCTTATGGGGTTAAACGTTAGAGATCTGTAACAGTCAACCCCAGCATCAGGTGAATGCTTTCAGCAGACAATTTTATTAATATAGAATTATTCTATAGCCTCTATGCACAATTTTTATTAAGTTTATTTTATATGTATTTTTCACAATAATGTATGGATAAATTATAAATATATTTTTTATAAATTTGACTTTAGATGATTAATGGTCGGTAGTGTTAATTGCGTTGTTTCTAGCAATGCTTTGCATTATTTGTGGATTTAAAAGCTGTGTAACATTCAACCCCGGTAAATGTTTGATAGTATGTTTTTTTATAATTGGTACGTTTGTGCACTAATATTGTTATTTAGTGTTGAAGGTATTTGCGCAATGTTAAATAAAAGTCCTATAATTATAATACTAGATGTAGCAGAGGTAATTTCGAAATTTGTGACAAACGAACCGTAAATTCACTAAGTTTTTTTACACTCTACAAATATTGCGTGTGCGTGTGACATAACAAACTGTTTATTGTAGATTCAGATCAAAACCATATACCCGCTTTGATTCAGATTCTTAAAATTTCTTAATTTTTACGGTAGAAGACGCTGTAATCACAAGAGAAAAAAAAAGTAATTCGAATGTCTCCGGAAAAGCACTTTAGATCAGAGGGAAAAAATGCTTGTCCATTATTCTGAGTGCGTGATGACTTTCTTGAAAATGCAGTAACACCTCCAAAGATTTTTCCTCATTTTTAGCGGTTTTGGGTCTTCCAGATCTTGGTTCATTTTTAACTGAACCAGTTCGTTCAAAACGATTAACTGTTCTGTAAAGTGTGGATTTAGAAATAGGATTGCGATCATTGAATGAATTTGCAACCTCTAGGTGTGATCTAACTCATCTCCAAATCCTCTCATCATAAGGAGAGTTATTCTTTCTTTTTCAGACAAACACATCATTTTCAGTATATATACAAAAACACGGGAAAAAGACAAACTGAAACAGATCCCACAAAATGGTAATCTGTTTTTTAACTTATTTAAACATTTTTTGGGTAAAATTAATGCAATCTTTTCCGTAGAATCCGAATCTGCAATAAAAAATTGGGAATTCCCATTTAAAATTTCAAAGTTGCCCCCATCCCATCCTCTACGAGGGATGCAGGGGGCTTATTTTGGCACTATTAAATAGCATTCAAAAAAATATTTGACACGCATTTTTTCTTTTTTGACAAGACGTGTATTTTTTGAGACATTACACCGTTCCATATTCACCCAGTAGAATCTTTTCCTTTTTTCCCTCTCAACTCTTCAAGTTAACTTGCTGATCGAACGAAGTTTTATCGACTAAATATGTCAAGATAATATGCTTATCGAAGTAAATTGAGGAAAATTTGACTAAATACCCAATTTTTCTTTAAAAAAGCAAAAAATGCACGGTAAGGAGGACATTTCCCTAAAAAAGAAGATAAGATGAGGAAAAGTTTTTCAAGGAGGATGAGCTTCGTAAACAGCGGACGAGCTTCGTAAAATAAATATCAGTAAAATGAATACCGAATAAAGGAAAATAACAAATTGTAAAAAAAGCTTGTTTTTATTCGATAAACTATACTAAAATGTCGAATATAAATACGTATAAAAGATATTAATCAAGTAACAGTCCAACACGGTGATGACATCTCACGAGCACCCTTTGCTTTTATTTCTAGTGGCATAATACCAAAACATTTGACAGCTCCACGAAACTTAGAAAAAAAATATTTTATACGATTTACTGTCTACTTTTTAGTATTGAGAATTTTCTCCCAGTAGATTCAAACATGCGATTTATTTTATGCTTTTTAGTCTTTTTTTACTTGCAAACTCTAATTATGCTTAAATTAAATTATTCATCCTGTCAAAAAAAATAGATTCGATCTACAAGACCAAAATAATATTGATGCCATATTATTTCGTTGATGAATCTAACATCATCAAGTTCTTTAGAAATCGACGTCAAAGCTTCACGTTCATCGCTTCAAACAGGCTTATTAGTCCACCATTGAGACCCAAATCCTTGGATGTGAGATAATGCAAGTTTCTGTATGCACTTGCCATGGATACCTGAAACAGTGATCTATCCCCTGTCTAGGGATATTAATTAAAGGCATTTGAAAATTTGAATTTTGAAAATTTCTATACGGGATTGTAGTCATGGGAGGCAATTTAACAGCGATGATGAGGTCATTTCTGCTTTAAGGAGCGGTTTCACGAGTAGACGACGGGCTCTACATTTACGGCATTCACGGGAGAAATATCGACGACAGAAGTATGTAACTTTGCAGGAAATCTGTGTGGAGAGGTATTGGTGACCCTACCAAATTTCGCTGCCGTACGATCATGTCTTCTATGCAAATTTACGAACTTTATGACTGCCTCTCGTATGTATGATGCTGCTAATACTTTGAGCACTAAGGAGAGCCTGAGGGACAGATCATTTTACTGGATGAGACATGGGACAGATCATACAAGTCAAAAAGAAACTCCATTCAAATGAGTGGTGATGGGTCATTACAAGGAACAAAAATTCACCAACATTAAAGTTATGTTGATTCTGATGTACAATCCACACGAGTTTAATACTTAATATTACGTTTCATGCTAATGTGTTGTTTTAATAGCTTTTTTAAATTATAATTATTTAAATTTAATAATCTCATTAATGTTAACTCTAAAAATAAATTAATATTGAAACGGTAAAACTTAAGAGTAAAATTCAAGTGTGGATTATTTCCCTTTGATGACTGTATAACTGTGTTGTCTTAATGCATACTGTATTGTCAATGTGTGTCGGCTGGCCTGGTGGCCGTGGATGTTTGTACTGTACAGGGTGATTCAATCAATTACGAACGATTCTAATGGTTTGCTACTCAAGAACTAATAAACCTAGGAATGTCATATAGAACTTACAATACACATTACAAATTGGAATTTCACTGAACAGGTGGCTACCCTGCGTATGAATATGTCATTCCAAGATGGCACCTATCCTGAGCATTGATTAGAAAACGCGCTTAGTGGAATGGTTTTTCGAGCTGAAATCAATTGTGAAAGTGAAGCGAATGTTTCAAAAAGTGTTTAAAACAAAGAAAAGACCGTCCATCAGCGCGATAAGAATATTCGTGAGGCAATTTCAATCCACTGGACATGTTGAAGGTTAGAAGAAAGGAGGGAATAAGATTCGTGCTCGCACATCGTAGAACGTGGAGCAGGTTCGTGCGAGCGTAGTCGAGCCACCAACGAGAAAATCGGTCCGTAGACTGTCTGTGGAGACTAACATACCCTACACGACAGTATGGAGAATACTGCACAAAGATCTGCAGATGTTTCCCTATAAAATGCGTTATGCAGCAACTGACCCATCAATTCAACAACAAGGTCATCTCCAACCGTTTCCCAAGCCTCTTCAACGACAGATTCAGCTGACCACCGACCGTCCTGACCTTTAACCCCTGTGACTTCTTTCTATGGGAACTATCTGTTAATTTAAACCTTGTATTTCACACTGAAAGACGGTCACAGGGTGACCGAAATACGTATATGTGTTATTAAAAACACTTTATTGTGGACAAGAATTATCGTCTTTTTTCAACATCTTTATATGGGGGTTCCTTAAGGTGGTCTTCAGCACACGCCCTGCACCATGGAACAGGTCCGTCAGGCAATCACCGAATCTTGTGCAATGGTTGACAATGAGATGCGAGGCGCAGTGCTGCAAAACTTCACCCTCAGGCTTCGTCGTTTTGTACAGATGAATGGAACACATCGAGCATGTTGTTCATGAGGTGTGAAATTCCAATCTACGTATAATGTGTATTGTAAGATCTATATGACATTTCTATGTTTATTAGTTCTGAGTAATAAACCATTAGACTCGTACGTAATTGACTGAATCGCCCTGTATTTGTCCCCGGAATGCGTTAAAGATAAGTACATGGAATTCTCAGGATTGTGTAAAGATTATTAGTCATGTGAAAGGGTGCAAAATAACCTAAATGTTGAATCTAAAAAACCAACCGTCAAAGTGTACTATAACTTCATTTTTGCAATACAATCTGCTTTAAAAAAAGAAGCGGCAACGCTTACTGCATAATAATGCTTGAGCACATAACAGAGCAAGCGGTGACTGATTTGTTGATTAATGAGGCTGGGAAGTGTTCTACCATATGCTATAATCTCCAAATTTAAACCTTGATCTAATTTCTACAATGAAGAAACAAACTTGTGGCATTCACTTCAGAGTTGTGCCAGACATTCTCCAGGCAGTAGTCTGCTCCATTCAAATTATAAACAGAACAGGCACTGCCACCAGCATCCTATGACTTTCACGTCATTTGGCAACCAGTTGTAACATATTGCTGGTAACTAGCCTACATCCATTCAAAAAAAAGCAAAATTTTGAAACTTGTATCTATTCTACGAGGTGTGTACAAAAAGTATCGGACCTTAATTTTTCCTGCCTAAACGAATGAACCGCGGGTTTTCTCCTCTGGGGAGAGGTATAGGTGATCTTCATCCACATGCGTTGGTCACGTACCCAGAGCTCGTGAGAGTGAGTGTGTACACGCAGGGCTGAGCACACGCCTGTCGGTTTTTCGATTTTCTCGAAAGGCCAAACCATCAACAAAGAGTAGTAACTATCTGTACGAGGGAAACGACCCGACCTTTGGGCAACAGGAACTTCTTCGCTCCATCACGACAACGCACCTGCCCATTCGTGGCATCTGATTCAGAATTTCCTGGCCAAACACAGCACTCCTTTGCTCCATCAGCTTCTTTACTCTCTTGATATGGCTCCATGCGAATTTTGACTGTTCCCCAAGCTCACAATGGCGCTGAAAGAAACCAGATTTCAGTCACGAGAAGATATTATGCAGAATATGACGGTAGAGCTGTCTGACATTTCCAAACAGGTCTTCCATAGATGCTTCCAACAATGGCAGGAATAGTGGGAGAAGTGTGCACTCAAGAAGAGTACTTTGAAGGGGATTAATGTTTAAATCCTACACGTGAATAACTTTAGTTTTTCCGACCAAAGGTCCGATACTTTTTGTACACACCTCCATATCAACTGCAAATAAATAGTTGCCATATTAAATTTCGACCCTTGAATACAGACTCCACCAAAAAAATGTACTGGTATATACTTCAGCAAAAGAAAGATGTGTATAAACATGTTAATACTAAACCTTTTCAGATATCAAGAGATAAATGCAAATTAATTTGACCTGAAAATGGTTGCTGTTACCTTCCATACTCTTATTAGTATGAGGAAATGCTGCTAAGTGTCAAGGGAGATTGCTGAACATAATGTTTCAATTTCTTCTAAAAGGGGCACCAGTGTACTGATGCACGACTTACTTAAGGGTCCTCCATAGGTAAAAGTCTAAAGGTGCTAAATAGGGAGAATGCGTAGGGAATTTAATTGCAATGCTTCATCCTACCCACTCTTTGCAAATTCTCATCCACATACAAGTTTGCACATTTCTGTGATTGTGTGTGGTGGTGCGTCCTTTTGTTGAAATAAAAAAAAAAAAACATTTCCATTAAGTCCATAATTTGAAAAAAGCCCTTAGATGCAATCCGTTATATTGCATACAGGGTTTGTCCGAAAAGTAATGGCAGTGATATTACTGTGAAGCGAATACACATCGCAGTGCGGTGCGAGTGTTGGGGATCAGTGGAGGGAGGAGTCAGTTAACGCACGCGCGGTCGCTCAGTCGTCTCCGGAGAGTACAGGACAGGCATTTACATGAACCTTGTTTTCATCTCCCGTGCAAGCCGCGATGCAGCAAAGGATTGCCATCAAGTTTTGTCTTGAGTTGAAACGTGCCAGGAACTTTGGGACTTGTGTGAAAGTGACCCACACTTTTTAGACAATGTCATCACAGGTGATGAGTTCTTGGGTGATGAAAGGGCATAATTTCGGGAGAGCTGACAGTCAGAGGCTTGGACCAAGGCTCTAAAGGACATTACGGAAAAGACCTACCGTGACGTCTTCGATGCCTGGAAATCTCGCTGGAAGCGATGTATCGATGCAGGAGCGTATTTTGAAACCTTTTAATGTATTGTACCGAACGGATCAATAAATGTCTTCTAATTGATTCATTGACATTACTTTTTGGACACACCCTCTACATTTTGTGATGGACTCTGTATACACAGTAGCCAAATTAATTACATATTTAGAGCCCAATAGCCAAAAATCCACCAGGATCACTGATTTCATTGAACTCTTGATTTCTGAAAAAAATTTCAGAATTTCATTTTTAGGGGAATCAAAAATTTTTCCTGCTGGTAACTTTCTTTTATAGTTCGGAGTCTTTGTATCACTATTAGATATATGAAATACGGAGGTTTTGCAATACATTATTGATGAATATTTATTCACCAACCGGTTTTGCCATCTTTTCCCAGCGTCATCAAGGTGATGGAATGAATAGCTGCTAAATATTTTGAAAATGAATAACAGTATCTAACAATATGAATGGTTGACAATGGTAGTGAAGTATCTATTACTAAGGTAAAAGTTAACAGTTATTAATTTTTTTATTCATCCTCTTTATAATTTAATTATTTTGCTCACAGCCTCTTATTGTTAAGTGGACAATTTAGCAACTTGTCATAATGTCTTTGTTGCATAAATATTTTAAATGGTCTCAAAGTTCACTATGAGCGGTGACATTGGGCTACTGGGATAGTTATACAGGGTGTCCAAAAAATCTGGTAACATGGCAGACACCTCAAAGCTGCCAGCTGATGAGTGTGGTTTCTAGGTAATAGAGGGGTGGGTAATTCATTGCCTTACTCAAATTTGACTTTGACCCCCAAATTTAAGGTCATCCATTTGCTAACTCAAAAACTATTAAAAATAGAGTAAAATTTCCAATTGCTACCCTGTAGAGCAACATCACATTAGTCTAAAAACAATTTTTAATCACACCCTTCCCCTTGAAAGATTTTGAGAGAATGGGCAAGAAAGAGTCACTCAAGGAAAGAAAATTCCCAACGGCGTTAGAAACCTCAGCCAACCTGGCCAGCCCAAGCTGACCTTGAGTGACTCTTTCTCGCCCATTTTCTCAATCTTACAAGGGGAAGGGTGTGATTAAAATTTGTTTTTAGACTAATGTGGTGTTGCTCTACAGGGTAACAATTAAAATTTTTTTCTCTATCTTTAATAGTTTTCGAATTAGCAGATGGATAACTTTAAATTTGGGGGTCAAAGTCAAATTTGAGTGCAGCACTGAACCCCCCCCCCCCCCATTACCTATAAAGCACAGTCATCATATCTCGCCTACCTGGCAGCTTTGAGATATCTGCCATGTTACCAGACTTTTTGGACACCATGTGTAGTGGAATATGCACGATATGGTTTTCTGTGAAAGCTGTTGTAGCAAAAGATAGAATATTGGGTCAATCTTGCAAGAATAGATTTTGAGCATTATATGATGCCTCGAAGCAGTGAACAAGTTAGAAGTTGATCTGCTCTTCGAAAAAGCACAGAGATGATGCAATATAAGCACATGGTGACTTTTAGCAAGTATAATGCATTAAGTTCTTTAAGGCTCTACTTTCTTTAGTTAACTTTTGTCTCTCATCGCTGAAGATGGCCACTTGGTAGCTGAAATACGCATCCGGTATTTCAAATCTCCTTGTAGATTAGAGGCTCCCTCCAATTTTGATATTGGTTCTTAGTAGCCCAAATTTAGTAATTCTGTTTGTTGACACTGCAAATCAGGCAAAAACTCCATATGATGCAAAAATTCCAAGATTCAAATTCTGTTTGTTGACACTATCCACTTCCATTAGATAGGAATATCGGAGCAAACTTCAAAAGGGTTTCCACATTGCCTTGAAACTGTTTAGAACATTGACTACTCTTGTAGAAGGAAAATTTTGGCATTTTATGCTTAATTTTCCACAAACTTGAGTGTAACATAGCCAACTGAATACTTAAGTTTAGATACTGAATACTGAAATTAGATCTTGTGCATTGCTCATCTCTTGATCTATTAAGGCAGACACAACAATTTCAACTATTTTTACTGAATTGATGTGCTATCATTCTGGTAAAGTTCCAGTATTTTCAAATTATAGTCGGTGGACCTTTCCTTAAATCCTTCAACCTCCAAAATTCTTGAAGTGTGCATTACCAAATTTTTTGGTGATAAAGTTTCATGAGCATAATCATTTAAGTCTTCCTTGAATAATCAATCTGTAATATCAGTTCACTAAAGTTTGCCTAATAGATTTCTGGCTAGTAGATTCTAAAGTAATTTTTCATAGTTATTAAATGAACATAGCATCATATGTTCTGCAATAGATATAAATATTATAAATTGCTATATTCTGCAATAGTTTTGTCAGACTTAAAATTAATCTACCGTATATTAACTAGCTATATTAATAACAAAAATTAAGACTGATTTAAATGGATGAATCTGCCAGAAAACAAAACTAAGCAGAAAATTAGAACATCAAGGTAAATTTCAAAATTTAATTCTGTAAAGAAAAATTACAAAAAATATATGTATATGTATATATAATAACAAAAATTTTTAAGATGTTGTCATCATAGTACAAAGAAAAAATCATATTTAAAACGTTTTCAACAGTATTTTGATAAATCCATCCATTAATTCAATACACATGACTATTTCATTTGAACCTCATATGAAAACGTATAGATCCACAGTGGATATCAACAAAACAGATTTAATAATAAATATAAAAGGAAAATAAATAAATAAATAAATAAATAAAAATTAAATACCCCATTTCTGTTTAACCTGTTAATATCTAGCATCGTATATAGAGTAAATAATCTAATAGGGCTCATGCATATTAGGAATGAGCCCTATTGTGATTGAGTCTCTTTGAGTGGGCCTATTTCAACATGGTGCATTAAGATATGGGCCTCATTTCAATTTGCAAACTGGTAGATTCCAAATACCTGCCAATGGTTACAAATACTATAGTCATTCACCCACAATCTGCTGAAATAAGCAAACAAGCATTTTTATCTTATTTCTATCAATATATGACAACTTATTAAAAGCAAACATTTCAATAACTTTCTTGAATAATCTACTTAAATTACTACAACACCTTTTCATTTAATTTCTAAGACTGTTTTATGCATATTAGAACTAATCTAAATTTCCTATAATATGTTTCTCCGTAAAGTTGTCCTCAAAGTTAGAAATGGTATTTAAGATCGTTTTGATGTATATAGTCGAATATTTTGCAGCAGTTTAATTGATCTTAAACAGATATAACATTATACCAAAACTTTTCAATCTACAAATTCCACTGACGGTAATATGGTAATTTGCATCATGTTCATGTTATCAGATTAGTTGTTTGCTTATTGATTAATGATTATAGCATTAGGAAGAAATAAATACTGAACATAGGTAATTATTTAAAAAAAATTAATTACCTATATTCTTTTTATCTGATATAAGAATCCACACCCTTATCTGATATAAGAAGTTAAAAAAAATGGGGCACTGAAGAATTTTTTATATTTGGAAGTTTAAAATACACCTGAAAGTAACTCTTATACTAATTTAAATAATGGTCTAAAATATTAGATCAGTAATATTTCTGCCATTTATTCATTGAATACTTTGACCTGTGTATATTTTAAAAATTTAATGGGCAACATCTTGCCTTCCCTTTCGAATCCCAATTCTTTCCTATGAGAAATCAAGTAACACAAAAGAAATTACACTTTTCACGACAAGTTACTCTGCACTTATTTTCTGAATCCACATTTAGCCCCCCTCCCCGATAGATGCAGAATTCTATGCAAAAGCTTGATACATTTGGAATTTTGAAACTAATGGCCATATTCACCACCAAGGATTACACTCGAATCAGCTGAGCGACCCTTTTCGTATTCACCATGACAAAATTCTCGAAATTAGTATCACATTTGATTCGAGGTTGTTCGTGGGTTACCTATCGAATCGAGAATTAATTCAGGATTGAAACTAATTTAAACAAGACGGACAGCTTTATTGACACTTACGCCGATTTAGTATTCCTTCAACAAACAGTTTTAAGAACGATTGACCTTGAAAAATATTTTCAGTTAGAGCGGAGGATGTAACTTGTTTAGATTTTTATTGTCACTAAAACTGCACGTAGGCATTTGAAATTCAAAAGCGAAAAGAATACCCGCCATTCATTTTGTGCATCAAAATATGCTTGCGTCATAACCAATTAGACAGAGTCTTACAAAGAAATGTGAAACATAATCCTGAATAGTGGATTAAGTGATTCCAGTTTCAATCCTCAGTTGGTGAATATAGCTGTAAAAGATTTGCATTAAAATAAATTCACAGCTTCTGAAATTTTAATATTTGTTTAATTTTAAATATTTTAATATTTAGGACGAATTTTAAAAATTAAGGAAAATTCATTTATACCGATTAAAAATGTTTTGCATAAATTAAATCAATCCTTAAAAAAAATATTAATCTGTAATTGCATTAATCCAACTGCTTTTCTTATTTGTGCCTAAATGAACTGTAAAATAACATTATTACAAATCTGAAAAAAAATAAATGATTATTTATTAATATTATTATTATTGTAATTTTATTTTTTGTCTGCACACTAAACCTCCTCCCTTACTCAACCCAAACAATTTAAAAAATCATCAAAGCCACATAAATCAATTCTAAAAATGGTCAACAGATTCAGTTCTTTTAAAATGGTTTTCCTTCGTAAGCAGTGATCTTTCGGTTTAACCATGAAAGCTGATTCTGCTTCAGAAATTGTACTGATAAAACTTTTTTGATAAATAACATCTCAATTTCGTATTGTTTCAAGTTCAGCAAACCATCTAGAAAGTTATGTACACGAAACAAAGTTAGAATATACATGTATGTATATATACACTTTTTAAAATATACCCTCCAATTGTAATTAAATTTATTCCCGTTATTTTCTTTTTCCCAAATTTTTCTTTCCCTTTGTAATAATTTGAAATCAAAGTTCACATGCAAAACATAAGAACATCTAATAAATATTTGAAGAGGGAAAGAAAAAAAAAAAAGGACGTATTTAAAGGATACTGACTTGACGTTCTGAAAATTTAATTAATAGACAATGGAAAAACTAAAAAAACATCCACAAACTGGGTCCAACAACTTGTACAAACCTTGAACAGGTTTTAACTTCAATTCAATATCATCAATGAAAGCAAAAAATAAAACTAAAAAATGCAGTCCATTTTTCACTTATCAAGAAACAAAAATTAAAAATAAAAGCCTTTTTCCTCATTTAAGACAAATGATATGTACAAAAAATTAAGTTAGCATATGTATTCTTATGCAGTTATTAATTAGTTTATTTATTTTGTCAAATAAAAGTAAAAATCAGTAATACTTTATTTTATGAACTATTACAAGTGCACTAAGGACCCTTCATTTATATTTTCTACTTTTTATTGGTGGGATGTGAATATCTAGGGAATCGTTTCCAAATATTAATCGTAGTCTTTTGATTGCAGGACGAGGAACAATGTCACAAGAAGAATCAGTATTGTGATAGGATTTCGATTTATAATCGTGAGGAATTGAAACGGAAGATGATTTATGATGATTGTCTTTGTGGGATGATTTATGATGCTTATGTGCTTTGTGCTTCTTTTTCTTCTTTTGAGATAAAACTATGCAGTCTGATTTCTCTTTATAATCATTAACAGAGTCTGAACGAGGTAAAATTTCATAAATTGGTTCTCTCATTTTAAAGCACCCATTCTTCATTCTCATCACTTCCTCTTCTAAAGTAGGGTTTCGTCGCATTCGTATCATCAGCTTAAGAGAACCATTGGGCCTCTGAGTTATCTCTACCAATTTGTTCTCCTCTGCCTGAATATCTTTAACTGGTATTAATGCAGCATTCTCAGTATTTACAGGGCTTTTATCTTCTTTTTCTGTACACAAATTTGAGGAATTTGAAGAACTAGTTTGCTCTACTTCAGTGTGCGTTACATTTTGTACATTCTGTTCTAGATTCTGTTCTACATTCTGTTCTATACTCTGTTCATCAGCTTCTATTACAGCTTGGTCAGGAGGATCCTCAGTTTTTGGGCTATCAGCAATATCTATTACTTCTGGTACTTCAACTTGATCTACTGATACAGTTTTATTTTCAATGATTTCAATTTCTTCAGGAATAACTTCAAGTTCCTCGGTTTTTTGTTCTTCTTGAACATCACAAGAATTTTTTACACATTCATCTGCACAAGTTTCCACGTTCTCATCAGCAGTACTTGGCTCTTGCACACAATCTTTATCTTCTTCTTTTTCAACTGCATTGGTGATTGCGTCTTCTTTTAATTGGCAACTACTGGGCACATTGCGCACTTCCTCTCTTTTACGAAGTTCCATTGTTAGTACACCACTAGATACATTTTTTTTACCTAAAGGAGCTGAAGGAGGTCTAGGGCAATTTTCTTGAAGTTCATCATTCTGGGACATCAGTTGTTTAAATTTTGCTCGAATACTATTACCTATACTAGATGCTTGTCGTTTTTTCCTTGTGTGAGTTTTTGTGGCCTTCAGTGGTTTATTCAAAGGAATTACAGAAGACCTGTGGAGCCCATTTGTCATCTTTCCATTAGGCTGCTGATCATAATTTGGCTGATTTTCTAAAAATGAGAAGAAAAAAAATTAATGAATGGAACTTTTTTGTACATTAAGAGTTGAAGAAATATTTAAAGAAATCTTAAGTCTTATTCACCCAAAAATACTGAATTCAGAATAAATATATACTAAAGCAAATCAAATATCTAAACCAGTCCTGTATATTTAAAGATGAAAATTACATTATAACTGCACATTACAAACAAAGGATTGCCCAGGTTTATCCTAAGAATAAGGCTTTATATGTCAATTAAACAGAGCAACTATCAAGAGCTACATGTTTATTGGCATCAGATCCATTCCCTGGTCGGCAAATTGAACAAACTGCAAGGGGAATCATAAATGTGCTTATTATAATATTAGAAAAATTATCAAACCTTCCAACAATAAAAAGGTAGGATCAGCCTTGAGTACCAACAATCTAAGCAACTGTCTGAAATAAGATAATTTCATTTTGCTTAAAAAATTATGATCATTTATTTTTTTATTCATCTCGTCTGTAAGCATAAAATGCTTCTATACACACTTCCTTTCCTTTTCTTTTGATCGAAGATGGAGCTTCCCTTCCCCAAAACAGTACTTTTCTGTAAGCATACGTTGTTAAAGCTTTGCAAAAAGGTTGTCATGATGAGGTTGTCTTACTATTTATATCCGTTAAACGGAAATAAATTTTGTATTAAAATAGTAAATTGTGGCCAGGACTGGGAATAAAAATTCGCCAAACTAATATTTCCTAAAAATAATTTAACACGAAACACTTTCTCCAATGCAAACTCTTATACCTTGTTCAGACAACAATGATTCGGCAGAAACTAAGTCGTAAACATGATGTACTCACTGCACTTCTACAACAGGATATGCTCTGATCACCGCGTTTCACGAGATCTGATTGGTTGGTGAAGGTTAATTCCTTCATGATCACTGTGACAGCTCGATCAGATACTGTTTAAGCATAGTCAGTTACCTCCTTAATCTATTTTGTCTCCTTAAACGAAGCAGAATTTGTGCCTCACTGATTAAAAGCAGTTCTTTTGTTTTCCTTCCTTCATAATCCTGTCACAAGGTGGCAAAAGGAAATCCTGTCGTTGACCTTATTCTAGTGCATTGGTATGTGAACACATGGAAAAAATTTCATTGCAATATGCCACCACATCGTGCTAGAGAGTATGATAATCACTGCCATCTGATCTGCATGCAACAATGGGGCAGCACAACGAATCCATCATGCAACAGTGACAGCAAGCTTCCAGTGATGACGCCTTCGAAACCATGACAGATAGCCAAATCTAACAAATGGAATTAATTTCAGAGAAAATTCTGGTGTTGTTTGATTTGTCACAAGATCCACTTTCCAGTTGAAAAAAGAATTGACCTACAATCTCTGTCATTAATTAAAACATTTTTTTTGCTCCAAATAAAAAAAGCATAGCCTACCAAAGAGGTTGGGTGTGAAAGCCATAATTCTGTTATGTGATTTGGTACTGTATTTGGCTAGCACTTGCAGATTTTTCAAATTTCTTAATTAAAAAATAACGATATAGGAGAAGTTGATTGAAAAAAAAAAAAAAAAAAAAAAACTACTTGCAAATTAGCAAGTAGTAAACATTATAATTCAAAACTTACTGTTATTAACAGCAGCATGATTTTTCTTGCCATTTTCAGACACTTTCTGACGGGTGCGGGTAGCAATGGTTGTTCCCATAACTTCAATAGGATTTACGCATCCATTGGTATTGGTTGTGGATTTGGCTAAGTGCTTTAAGCGATTTAATCGATTATCTGTCTCTCTTAAACGATATACAATTTTGTCTTCTTCAAAGAGCTTTGGTTTATTGTTACTGTTTCTAAAGGCTCCTGTACCTCTTCTTCAAGTATGAAAAAAAAGAAAATTTATTAGCTCCATCAATTTTTTTTCTTTAAAATTGTAGCTATTTATACACGTGTAATGAATAACATTCTTTTTTATGATTACATAATGGAGGTAAAATAATAATAGTTAGATTTTATTAATCTTTAAGTGATGCAAACAATATCTTCAAAATACCTTTCACAGGTTTCGCATTCACAGTAACAGTTATGATCTCCAAAAAAATCTTCACCATAAAAGCATGTAATCTCTTCACCTATCTCAATGTCACGCAGTACTTTAACACAAGCAGTTCTTTCTGTTGACACAAACTTAAGACAAAGAAACATTTGGTTATAGAATAACTCTAAAAATGAAAAATTGTTAACAAAAATTATAATAATTTTCTTGTAGTACCTTGCAATTAGAACGGCAATCATGATTAATAAATGCTGCAGGACCTAACCACAGTTGTGCACAGTTTTTCCGACAAGAATACATTACACTGAAATCATTTTTCCCTGGAGCCAATAACTGAGCTTCTTCTTCCTCGGACATTTCAGCTATGCACCCAACAAGGTAATCAATCTTTTCATTTTTATACCTGAGAATATGGACAAATCATGTTAATAGGAAACATCTGGACATAAATAAAGGAGAAAAAACTGAAGTTTCAGAGTATAATAAAAGGAAAAAAATCAAATACATTTTAAGTAAAAGATAATAAATACAAATAGAATAAAGGCATAGATTCATAAATAATTAAAAATAACACCAGAAGTATTATGTGTTCTGTAAAATATACAGGGTATCTCGCCTAAAGTGAACCAATAGCCAACTTCTAAAA
This sequence comes from Rhysida immarginata, assembly GCA_023313115.1. NCBI lineage: Eukaryota > Metazoa > Arthropoda > Chilopoda > Scolopendromorpha > Scolopendridae > Rhysida > Rhysida immarginata. The sequence continues at coordinate 1,976,394 of JAHWFO010081800.1, forward strand.
TACAATCTGACAGAGTACTTTCAATGGAAGAATTATTGTACTTTTATGTGAGGGTTTTTTATGTGGATTCCATTTCCAAAAATACTTACGCCATTTTCAAATACGGAAGTCAACTTTAATGGCATTTTCAGATTGTACACAACATTTGAGAAATATTTTAATCTTGTTTTTTTTTTTCAATTGATCCAACTGTTTCGGAGATAGAGGCAGTGGAAGTGCAATGTGCTTGAATTTAAAGAAAAGGCAGAAAAAAATCAGAAATTGTTCATCAACTTAAATGAAAACAAAGGATGAACATTTATTGTAACAATGGTTGTACAATAATGTTGTTATAATAAATGTTCAACCTTTGTTTTCAATTAAGTTGATGAACAATTTCTGATTTTTGCCTTTTCTTTAAATCTAAAAATGCCACACTACACTGCCTCTATCTCCTAAACGGTTAGATCAATTGAAAAACCACCAAGAATAACACATTTCTCGAATGTTGTGCAAATTGAAAATAACCTTAAAAATAGGGGTTTCCATTGCACATTTCAAAGTTGATATTCGAAAATAAGTGTCCTTTTTTTTTTTGGAAATGGAATACGCATAAAAACCCCCTCACATAAAGGTAACTCTTTCAGTTTTGTATTTAGAAGCTGGCTATTGGTTCACTTTAGGTGAATGCAAATATATTAATTTATATATTAATGGAATGCAAAATAATAGCACCCTATGGTGTAATTACAATTCTAAGGATTACAATGCATACTAAGGATACCCTCCCTTTTCAGTTGAGAAACTAATAAAATTCTGTATAAATCTCAGTACCTTTTGTTGGTACATGATCTAATTAATCAATAAAAAGGAGAAATAAAATCGCCAATGAGAGGGAGTTGATAGTGTCAGAGGATAAATTGTATTGTAATTAAATTATTCACTTTATTTCTTCTTTTTGTCAGTAATTGTATCATGTATCAGCATAACATGTTTGTTTTTTATTTCTTTAAGCTTCTAAATGATGGTAACATGGTAACTGTAATGATTTACAGGACATATCCATATGAAGGAAAAACCTCTTACCACAAAAACGCCTGAAATATAAAACACCGGATACGTATTTCGAAAGCTAAGTTTTCATTCTCAATGCCAAAATTGAGACTTTTCATATCTCGTATGTTTTCCTGTGGTAAGAGGTTTTCCCTCCATATACAGGCAATTCCTTATCATAGTTTTGTCTTATTTTTCATTTGTTTGTTGTGGAAAAAGTAGTGAATCACAGGAGCTTAAAACAAAAATTTCTTGCACTCAAATTTTTTTTCAGTAAAACTGATTCTATTTCGACTGATATCTTCAGTTCTACTGGATAGATTTTTATGATCTTGGTCAATTTGGAAAGGACTGAATCCAACAGTGGATATGAAAGAATGAATTTTTGTGATAATGGGGTAAGAAAAAATACTGAAAGAAAACAATTTTACTTTCACCCTTATGCAAACATACGATCTTTTCAATTATTTAAAGCAAATATCTAGCATGGTTCAACCGATAATGGCCATAATTTGAAAAAAATAAAATAAAATTAAGGCACATCTCCATAAAAAAATAAGGGTAAAGGGTTAAACTTGGTAAGTTTCAAACACTCCAAGCATCTGCAATCACCAGGAAAATGTCATTCCGATCTGATCTTCAGACCTGAAGATAAAATAATGCCCTCATGTCACCCTTGAATCTCCTTGAAATGTTTGTCCAAAGTCCAAGAGAAATTTCTCTCTTAGGAAAAGTTCATAATTAACAAAAGACAAAGATATTTTCAAATCCTTTTCTGGAATCACCATCACCAAAAGTTTTGTGACACAGGATTATTTTAAGTTAAAATGCTTATTATAGGGTCATTCCATATCAAGTGGACCAGTTTTGGAGATCATCCTTCCTTGACCATCTCAAATTTCATGGAATTTTGTGGCTAGGTATCCAGGGTTATAGATGATGTTTTACTAGATTTTAATTCAGTATCTGCTTTGGTTACTTTTCTGTGGGTCTCCATGTTTGGCTTGAGAATTATACAAATATGGGCAGCACTTCAAAGTTCTTTATTGTAACTCTGAACCAGAATATCATATACAGGGTGAATACAAAAATCTGAACCCCCCCCCCCTTTTTATTTTTTGAACCGAAGCAGATATGTCAATTTTGATGAATCCAAGGAATAGGAAGTTGTGGGTGGCCTATCCCATGGTGCACTTTTCATTATCCCAAATATGCAAATTAGGACACATTCAAAATTTATCACTTGGTTTAAAAGGACACAGCTGCCTACAATATTCTTTAATGCTTATCAGAAGCTTACACAGGGAATATTCCACATAAAAGTTGGTGAAAATTTCCCCCCCATAATTTTTGAGGCCAATATCTCAACTGGACCCACTCAGATATTTTTAAGTTTGCCATGATTGGAAAGAGCATCTTTTTAACTTTCAAAGATATACAGTCTAACTTGGCATAATGTAACTGTCAGAACCAGGAGAATTTCACATTATAACAGCTTTTACCTAATATCCAAGTTTAAGCATCATTAGGAGTAGATTATATTTAATTCAATGTTTTAAATCTATTTACAGTGTATTGAATATACAATAGGTAAAATGTTACAAAAAAGGAATGACAGTAGGTTCAGTCATGAAGTCAATAAATAACATCTGTTTAGACATAGTCTTCCAAAATATTTTTTTAAAAATTTCTTTTAATGGATGTAAGATTTGTAAAATTGTTTGATTTCCCTGACATTGATAATGTCTTATTAATTCAGATATTTCCTTCTTCAAGGCTGGTAGTGGATCGGAATTTTCTTCTTCTGAACCTGAATCTCCCTCCTTCGTAAATGCTTCAATAAACTGGGGGTTTTTTTGTAATCACTTCAGTAGTATCATCATCATTAGTTTCAACAGTTACTAGTGAGTTTCATTCTACTCGATTGTAGGCCTTCATGTATAAACAATCAAGAATCCAGCCATACAGGGTAACTGATTATCCAACTGACTCGATGCAGTCACCTTGATGAAATTTAGACACAATATCAGAGTTTAAAATGCCATAACTGAGCTAATATTACATTGTTCAACATGGACCTTCAGACTAATCCAATGCATTTGTTATAATAATCAGACCAGTTAATTATAGCTGGTGATATTTCTTCTTCTGTAACATTTTTATTCTTTGGAATGTTTTATTTTCTCTAGGGTAAATTTTTCCATTTTTTGAATAATCTTTTTTCCTACATTTTCTTTATTTATCTTTCTTTATATTATTGAAAAAAAAATTTCATATTTTCAAATCAATATATAAAATAACAAGAAAGGAAGAAAAGAAACCACTATTTCACATAAATAAATTTAAAAAAATAAAAACTCGTATGTACATTTCAGAGCTCTGTCTCCTTCTTCAGTGAGAAACAACAAGGTTAATAGTTATAATTAAAACTTAAGTTTCTTGAATTTACAAAACCACATACTTTTTTAATTCTGTTTTATGTTATCAATTTTTGGGTAAAATTTATTCTTATAAGATATTTGTATGAAAGTAATTACCATTTCTTTGTTGCACAAATCTTTGCTCCGATATTTCCTTCCAATGAATAACGATAACAAGGCAGCAAAACAAAGCCAGAATTTTTGTCAAACATTCTTATATAACGATATATCTGTATTTGAAATAAAATTGCATATAAATAAGCTCCAATCCTAGAGTGATTTCATTAAAAAAAAAAAAAGAAGTCTATTTAAAAAATATTTAAGACATTTTTATAACAGTCTCTTATGAAAGAAGGATAATATGCTATCAACAGGGGGCAATGCATTAAATGTCCACATCTAAATTAGACAATACTCTATAGCCTCCTAGATATAAATTCAACTAAAAATAAGATAACTTAAAATAGGAGTTGATAAAAATGATCTTCTATTGTGTTAAAACAACCTACGAAAATTATTTCTTATCCACAAGAAGACAAACAAGGAATGACTTCTGAAAACAACAATAATGTAAATGTCAACAATGTATGATCATTTAGATGTCTTGTAACCAAGGACGTATATTAAAGATAGATCCTGAAACCTGCCCCTTACTTGAAGCCAATTGGGAAGCACTGCCTCCCAGAACTGTCATAGCCAAAAATGAGTGAAGATGATGCAAAACACATGGCTAAACATGGGGGCAGCTGATTAATAATTCTTTCACATGCCGATCACAAAGTGATAAGTTTATCTTTTTTATTAAGTCTGTTAAGTATATTATTATATTTTATAAAAAATTTTTCAATCATGGTTTCGATTTCGTTGCGATCATCTTTCAGCTATGTATTTTCATTTCAATTACGTATTTTTGATTTATGCTTGTGGAAAGTGATTCCTGATATTTTTCCGTGCCTATTCGTAGAACAAGTTTGAGGAATGGTTTTGAATTCATTTTTCCTCAGGCCCAAAATCGTCAAAAAAAAACAGCCAGACAGCTAACTACTCCACGGCTCACTCCTGCCCAGAACTGTCATGCTTCACTTTGGTGGCGATGTTAATATTAGGATTCGAAATCTACCTTTAATATATGTCATTGCTTGTAACTGTTAATCAGATTGCTTTTAATACAAGTATTCCTGAAATATCCAAGTTTTTAAGTTACCATTTCCATGGTCAGGGTGTTCACATTATAATTCTAACATGATTGTTCCACATGTTGAAGATGACATCTATTCAAGCCTCATTGACAAATCCAGGTGCCCTGTTTTGCTATGGTTTGTAGCTGATGCTCCTTTTACAAAAGTGTCTTATATATGAACTAACTATTCATGATAAGATGTGCAATTAATTTCTTTAACTTTAAAATATGTCTCAAGAAAAAAAAAAATAAAATATCCAATACATATCCACAATAAAGAATTTAATAACCTGTATGCAAATTTTGGCAGAATATGAGTTATTAAATTCTTTATTGTGGACAAGTGATGTACATTTTATTTTTCTATTAAGAATTTTTATTTTCTCAGTATTTTACTATTTTTTAAATATTTAGCAGAGTAGCATTTAGCCTTGGCAAGTGGATTGCTTTCTGGGAGTCAATCGACCATAACATGTGTAAGTTTGTGGTAACTTTCCCGAAGTGATGATCAAATTTTACTGAATCTTAACTGTTCACACAACATTTTTTCTCATGATTGGTGGTTTGATCATGATCAAGAATTGTAATGTGAGTAGGATATATGTAATGAGATGTCTACTTAAAAAAAAAAAATTTTAAATTTATTAGAGAACACAATTCATACCATTAAACATAGTTGGAAAAATTCTCAATTATCTATCTCATCAATATAAATTAACTATGTTACATTAACTGCAGTGGAGTTCTCTATCTAATACCACAGAGAAATTCATTCTGCAATAATTATAAAGTGGCCTTTAATTTTCAAAAGGCCATTTAACTTTGCCATAGCAAAAAAAAAAAAAAAAAATAATAATAATAATAAATAAAATAAAAATTAATAATCCCTCTATTCTCCCATCAAAAAATATCAAATGAAAATTTACCTGATTTTAGAAAAATAAGTTAAAAAGGACAAGGTTTAAATAATAAATACTCTTACTAAATATCTTCATAGTCACATTTTAGAAATAATATCAGTTATAATTTCTTTAGTGTAAGTTTAAGTACAGGCCTAATGCAGAGAAAATAACCTGCAGCATTCAGGAAAAATGCAGATAACATACCACAGTAATTTGAAAAACTGCATTATGGAGATTTTTACTTTTCAAAAGAAATGCATTTGAAGCTCAAAAGAATTAACATTTTAATGATAACAATCAATTAAAATTACAAATGAATAATAACATATAAAAAAAATCAGACTATACAGCACTGGTAAACCAAGATGTATCACTCACATATTTGTTGTGAGGAAGATCAAATGGCAAAGTGAATAAACAGGATAAATGGTATTACCATGCACAGTGATATGCCAATTTGAAAATGCATTTTCTTCCTTTTAAGAGCTAAAATTAACATTTCAATACATTGGTTGAATTATTAAAAGTGATCAATATTGATTCTCCAATATTATACTAAATCACATGAAATAAAATATATCGGATTCATAAGAAACCATTCACCTTTGCAAGTCAAAGGTCAATTTAACCATTCACCTTTAATTTTTAAGACAAAAGCACAATTAGCAAGATTTAAGAATGGAGTAACAAATCTGTACAGGGATATCTATCACATGCGAATTAAAGGCATTTTCTAGTGCTCACAACTATATTACTCAATTTCTAATATTTGTTTCATTTTTCCATAGGCATAAGATATTTTTCTGGGAGGTATATTCACGGTTGCTTTCTAAAATCTATACCAAAAAGTTGTCTAGCGAGTCAATATTAACTTGTTAAATTTTGAATACCGTCAGCTATATCCTTCTCGCCACATGCTGTCCAGGGCTGGTCCAAAGCGCATGAGCACACAAGACTTTCGCTATGGTGTCCATAACAAGGTGGGCGATTCCAAATTAGCGGCCCTGCTAACTTGAGCCAGCACTGATGTTGTCTTATTTAAATTTAAATTTTTCATTGCTATAGAGATCGTGATGCATGTAAAAATATGGGAGTCAAAAAGAATCTAAAATTTGACTCGAATCTTGTGAAACTTGACTCAGTTTTCTGGTTGAGGTATCAAATTGACACACAGATTTTTGATCCTAGAGAGAACCCATATCAAAAAGGAAACCCATGCTAAATCTCCTAATGACTGACTCCAAATAGTGATCTCAATCCAAGTACTTCTGGAATATCCATTAAACATATGCTGCATCCAGACCAGACTAGATGGAGAGAATGACTAGTTCCCTAGAGATGACCTATATTCCAAGATAACAATGCTCCCATTCATATTGCTGAAAGTGTTCAAGCAAGATTTGATGAGTGAAGCATGAAGTGAAGCATTTCAAATGGCCTCCTCAGTTCCATGATCTTAACATCACTGAAACATTGCAGGGCATTTTAGTGTACCAGGTTTCCATCTCCAACCTAACCTCACCACACATTATGAACTTGAGACCTCTCTGCATGGAAATGTGTATTCCCTTGACAGATATAACCCTTGTATATAGAAAAATATGTAATAAATGTCAAGTATTTTAAGATATTCCCCAGGTTCTCTACAACATGCATTATTTTCTTGTCTACTAGATCACTGGACCTGGCTGTCTTATTTATAGAATTTTCCAATTTAATGGAATTTGATTTTTCCATTTAGTTTTATAAGAATTAATTTAGTCCCTGACAAATTTTACTGTGCATTCAGAAAACTAGGTGATCGCTTAGACAGTTGTGGTCTGTATGGTGAGTTAATGGAGGATAGAGGGGTAGGTTTAAATATTTAGAATTAAATATTTGTGAGTTTTTCAGTCGTTTTGAGTGTTTTTGCATTTAATCATTTATTTTTCGAATGTATTCTTTTATTACAACATTACAAATTTTTATACTGATATTTTATTTTTTTTTTTTTTTTTGCATGGCAAAGAGCGTGACTGCTAAGCAATGACACCTGAAAGACATGACATCATGCGCAGAACAGATTGAAATGGGAGACAAAGATCCGATCTGCAGACTATCATTCATTTTGTTTCATACTCCAAAATTAAAATAAAATTTATGATATTTTTGTTTTGGCTATTGAATATTAAACAACTTTATTTTGTTGTATTGAAAACTTAAAAAACTATAAAAATGAAAGTGTGTATTTTACAAGTGCAGCAATGTCTCTCTATTGAAAAGCTGCTGTAACTCTTCAAACAGGTAAAGTGAATCCCGCAGAAAATTACAAAATTTAAGTGTCAAAAAATAAACTGTCAACTCACTTGCAATACTCAAATTAATCACTTGCAATATTCAAGTTTCTAACAATGCAAGTGAGTAATTTTCAGGAACAAATAGTGAAGGAAATCTGTTTATGAATTTAAAGTTAAAATAAGTCAGATTCATTTATCATTTTGTAAATAAAAGGACCTTCTCCCATCAAATGATTCATATTTTACAAATGATTTCCTAATACATAATTTAATTTGCAATAAACAAATATATGAAAACTATTAGAAGTCTATGTAAATTTTTTTAAAATAAAGGAAGATTTATAAAGCTTTCCAAAACCAAAGTTCACATAAGAATTACTTAGAAAAAAGTAAATTATTCTAAATTAAAAGCTATAGTAAATTTAACATATTATTTTTCAATTTAATGATTAATTGTACGTGATGATTCTGTTAAAAATTATAGATGGAATAATACAATTTAGGAAAAGATAATATATAAACAATTACATACATGTTCCTTCAAACTATTCTGCTGATGTTTTGGCTTAGTTAGAAAAAACATTCCTAGGTTATTATCACAAGAAATCAATTGCTTAAAGCACTTTTCATAATTTTGGTGCTTTTTAAAGTCTTCGATAATCTTTTTCAATTCTTCTCTGTTTGTTTTCTGAGGTCTGAATCTAAAAATAAGTTTAACGTCATTTTTAACTTTGATTTTTTTTTAATAATAAATGATTAAATAAAATTGATTTTTTTTTTATTTTTTACTTCTTTTCTCTCCGTATTGATCAAAAAGAAACGTTTTAAATTTCTTTTATTGTGCAGAAAATATTTCAAACAGCCCCCCCCGTTTAAGTAAATTATTTTACTAATGAATATTAATTTTTTGAAAAAAAATCAATTTTATTTGAGAGGAAAACAAAGAAAAAAAAAAAAATAGAAATTTAATCCCAGTATTTGCCTAGAATCTTTAGGTTGTGTATATCACCCACATATTAATTTTAATACCGCAATTGGAATTTTATAATGCTATACAGTGTTTTTCTGTTAGTCCAACTGACCTATCCTTGATTTCATTCAACTGGTAAAAATTTCTGGAGAGAACACTGACATGCTATAATATTTAAATCTCAATTTAATACTAATTAAAGCTGCATTAGAAGCCAAGATTTGTATTCATGCTATAATAACATTTTTAAAATTTTTATGGTTGGACTGATTGATCAGGTAATAATGCCTGACTTTTAAAGATTTTCAGGAGAGCATTTTTTTTATTTTAAGGATATTAATAATGGTGGATATTAATATTTTTTTATTTTAAAGATAACTATTTAATGTTTTTGTATTTGGTTTCCTCATTTGATTTCTTATTTACTCAGTTTGGCTAGAGCCACTATTTTTCTACAAATTATTATCTATATAGGGTATCCTATTTTAAGTAATGCAACTAAATATCACAAAACCAAAGAATATTAGAGAAAAAATCTTTTAGATAAAAGTTGCAGCATCTCAAGATGGCAATCAGACACAAGTGTCTATTTTTTTTTTTGAAAGACAACAGTTTTCAATGTCATTTGAAGGTCAACCCCAAATCATATTTTGTACTGCAGAATCTGATTTGGCACATTTTTTTCTGCTTATTTTTGGGTATGGCTTATCAGAAATAAGCTTTATTTTCTTGTAAAATTAAATCAAACCAATTACAATTTTTATTTTAATTAAACAAAAAAATGTTATCTAAGATTTTCAAAAGTACCTTCATTTGCATCAATACACAATTGTAATCAACGCTCAGCATGTTTTATGCACTCCAAAAGAACATTTTGTGGGATATTCACAGGGGCATTCCTTACACATTGCCATGTCTTCTTCGGTGATAGGCTGATTTCGAAAAACCACATTCTTAACATGTCCCCATAAAAAAATCTTAGGGAGCAAGATCTAGAGACTTTGCAGGCCAGGGAATGAGGCCACAGCATTAGACTGGCCACCATGAATCTCAACAGTGATCTGCCAATAAACGTTTGTTTATTCTTAAGGTGCTTTATCGATTGGTACCAAGCATTTTCAGTGACAGAATTCAAACAAACCATGAAGGTTCTTTGTAAGGGTTAAGATGTATACCAATGCTTTTTTATGTAAGCCTATTATCACATCCCCCCCCCCCGCATTCAATGTGATAACTGATAACAACAATGCATCCACCTTTCATCTGTTCTTGATGTTAACTTATACCGAACCAACAGGTTTTAGCTTTGTTCCTGCTTTCATCAGGGTTAGGAGTAGAAAAATAATTAAATAGCTGCTTTTTTACATGGAGTGAATACATGGATTTTATAGATGCCAAAGATGCTACAGAAGTCTTACATTTTACCAGTAAATCAGGCTTAACACTCTATTAGAATGCATAGAAATATTCAAGGAACCGGTAACTTCCCATGACAAAACAAGAAAGTGCAAATCAACAACCACACTTCTCAGTTACTGTAGCCACTAAAGGACCCTTAATAAGGTTTACACAACTTTGTGTTAATGAGAATTTCTCTGTGTTATATTCTTGTTTCATCTACCCCAACTGTACTTATTTATGCTTGTTACAATATTGAATTTCCTTCCTTTTTGTTATTTACACTTTACTGCATTATTCATTGTTTCTTACCTGGATTTTTATGTATTAATTTATTCAGTTGTAATTTACAATTATTTATTTTACTTCATTCGTTTATTTACTTTGTTGGTTCATTCAATTGTGTAATTTACATTTAATTTTACTCATTTTTTTGTGTTTTCTTTCCGAAAATGTAATCAGTGTCACAACCCCGATGGCACGATTAAACTCTGGCACAGACAACGTCCAATCATAGCTCTCTAGGTCAATATCTATTGTACCCATTCTGCCATGTTTAAAATCAGCTGCTTGACTAAGGCAGGAAATAAAGCTGAATCCAATTGGCTCCATTATACCCTTCGAGCATGAAAATAGATAGAGGCGGCACCCTATTCATGGCAAGGGGAAGACAGTGGCACCAAAATCAATCACCTTGTGGATCAGCTGTGATAGGGCAAAACATTCCCTTGTTGGCATAGGATTGACTTGTGATTACATATTATTTTAGCTTTATTCGATTATGTTACTGATCCCACTCATTTTTAAATGCAGTTTGCCTATTATTTAATGATAATTAATGATACTTTACAACATTATTTCTTATTAACCGTAATTATTACGTTATTTTATATTTAAAAATGAGAATGTACGATATTCTGAGATTTATGTTCGGTTCAGAACAAAATTTTTTTGTAATTTTTTTTAATAATTTGGCCTATTTTTATGTAAGTATTTATTTTAATTTAATTCACATATTTTATACAAATAAAAAAATTAATAAAAAAAAAGATACAAAATATAATCCTCTATCCAAAAGTACAAAATGTCCAACAAAAATTCTAATAAAAATATTGAAATAAAAAAAAAAATGATAAAAACAAGAAAAAATTGCTTAATCTTAAAAAATAAAATAAAATAAAAAAGTAATATTTTTTTTTTAAATTTCAAAAAAAATACAAAATAAATGTTATAATGAAATTAATAAGAACTCATTTAAAATTAAATTTTCACTATTAACCCATTTAATACATGTTAAAATTTAACATATACATTCTGTAAATAATTATTTTAGTTGAATGTAATGGAAATCAGATGTATATTCTCTTGTATATTTAGTATAAATACCATGAAATAATATTAAGTATATAAATAAATAGTTCAAAAACGATTCTACAGGCCATAATTGGATTGACTATTTTGAACTATTTATTTATTTGCTTTATTAATATTATTTCATGGAATTTACATCTAATTCTGTAAATAAGTTAATACATGTTAAGGACTTTTTATTTTTTTCTCATATTTTTGCATGCAACCATAAGCTGAACAAGAGTATACCATTTCGTTTCTGCCTCTATTTTTATGCTTGAAGATCTATTATGCCATGGGAAATAAACCCTACCCCTTCTATTTCTAAGCTAGAAGGAACAACCTTCTTATCACATCACACCTAAGGCTTGGCCAGTCAATGTGTAGGGGTATCAAGATGCCTAAGTCATGTGACCTAACTCTGGTGCCATAGAACAAGAGGCTATGCCGCCTCTATCTATTTTTATGCTCGAAGATCATACCAAACATATAACATTGTTGTACCATAAGACCTGAATTCTATCCATCAAAAAACATGGTATAAATGAAACGCACATTGATAACAACAATGCAGTTGTTTAATAAATTATTTCTACTCTTTAAATTTGAAATCAAAGCCATCTTTGAATACACCTTATGTGATTAATATCCTAGCCATACTACAGCTTTTGACCATGATCATTTTATATGTTCAAGGTTTCATATATATACACACTGATTGTGTTCCTGTGTTCATGATCATGAAAACACGATTATAACTTTGTTAGTGGGTACTATTAATGATGCTGTCTTTATCGTTATTCAAATTGATATTCTCAAATGAAGAACTCCTTGTAGATCAACAATTTATAGCACATGCTTGTTTATTTACAGTAATTTGTTATACTCTAGAATTTCTCGTACACAATGAAATTTAGGGTAATTGAAAATGAATGATACTTAAAGAAAACATACCAATTGCTCTAATGAATTTATTTCACAAAAATCGAAATAACATGAAAGGTGAACTCTCCAAGTTTCATTTGGCAATATTAAAAAGTTTGCCATTTCCAAATTGCTCACTATAGGCACTGTTACTCAAAATGGCAGCATTAGTGAAAGGAAAAGCTTACTGCGTACTGGAATATGCAAAAAAAAATTCATAAGTAACCATTGTTTATTGACTTTCCAAACCAAATTTGCATCTAAACTGGTGCTTCTTTGCAAATTTGGTTCAGTAATCTCTTTAACAAATAACAATGGTTTTTGCATATTTTAATATACCATAAGCTTTTTCTTTTGCTGATGTTGCCATTTTTGAAAAGCAAAGCCTGATGAAAATGGCAGACTTTCCAAGAGTCGCCATTTTGTGTTATTTCGGTTTTTGTGAAATAAATTCATTATAGCAGTCACTGGGTTGGTTTTCTTTTGATAACATTCATTTTGAATTATCACTTATATATCAATTGAAAATTTTAGATTGAACCTTTTAGTGGAAAAAGATTTCTCAGAAAAATGATAATTAGCACTTTTGTTTGAAAGCTTTGGTTCTTTATTTTCTTAGAGAAAATACTCAGATGATGATATCAGTTCTTTGTGTCAAGACAACAGAACACCATCGATCTATCAATTCACAAGTTTTGTTATGCTTCAAACCATGATTTCAAGCTCTTTTGAATCTCTTGGAGCTTATGATATCATAGGCAATAGATTCATGGATGTCAATCACTATCGCTGGGATACAAATTTTGCATTAATTGCAATGAATTTTAACTTGAATTTGGAAATTATTATACAAGCCCAGTGCATCTTTAAAATAGAGTAGTTACTAGACTACACTCTAGCCATCCTAAGAAGACAACTCAAACACGTACTTGAGTGTTTGCTTAGGATGGCTGGAGTGTATTTAAATTACACATAGAAATACCACAGTCAAATTCAGTACATGTACAGTATCTCTTATCATGTTAACTTACCTGAACAGCAAAGAAAAACAATGCTTGGAAATATTTTAAAAATGTCTAAAATTCATAAAATAAAATAATAATGAAGAAGGGGGAACCTGTAAAAAGATCAAATCAAAGTTTTGTTTACAACACCTAAGAATATTTGGTATGAATGATAATGCTCTATTTCAGTGGAAATGTCTCTCCTCCTAACATTGCAATTAGGCAGTCTTGTAAGTAAGGTGTAACAGATTATCAAAATAGTCCAGGGGTTTAGGGGGGAGTTGTACGTTTTACAGCAACAAAAAGGAGACATTTTATTTCCTTTAGGAGGCATATGGTCAGTGGTTAATTAAAAAGCATATCAAACTATAAATAAAGGAGAACATGTGAGTTCGTAACGGAAATAGTTTTGCATCGTTGTTGCACGTTTAAGCATTGTTGGCGCTGGCTTGAAGCACACGTTGGAACTGAAAAGTCACCTGATCATTGTTGTCTGAGCAAACTTGAGTCACACGAAACAATTTTAATGTACGAGCTTTGCAACAGTATGAATTGAATTTTAAATGTGCGAGCTTGAAAAGTAAGTAAGTAAGTAAGAGCTTTGCAACAACATGAATTGAATTTGAAACTAATTACCATACAAACTGCACGTGGATAAAATCTTGTTATTAAATAAAGGACTAAAAAAATCAGGTGTAGAGCTAGTATTGCGTGAGATGTTCCAAGACAAGAAACCACTTTTCGTTTAAGTTGAAAATTAGTTCTTGTTTAGTTTCTTTGTGTTACATGTATAGGAAAGTAAGCTCACACATTTCTTTGCATGCCCAAATTAAGAAATACAATATACCAATGTCCTCCACGCCGACATCACAAAAATTTTTACCGAGTGTCAAATAATACCATAAGAGAAGGTGACCTTGGAAAAAAACTGTGGAGACTTACCTAAAGCATAAGACAAGAAGACCATTTTCTATAAGGGTATTTAGTATACATGTATGTACATTTCAACAACATTGTACTATACATACGTTTATAATAAATACTGTAAAAGAATGGTCTCTTATGCTTTAATACCGTCATCATTACCATTTCTATTTATTTTGCTAGATTATTCTTGAATCTATCCAGATGGTGCATGTCTTGAAAGGACTACAGGAAAACCTCATAGATCTACTGTTATATTGTATACTGAACAATTCTGAGTTGATGTTATCGATATTTTTAACTGCAATCTTTATCATTTACAGAAAGTTATCTCTTTATATGACTGTTGAACATTAGTTTTGGATTAATTGAAATTCATAATGATGGTGATGAAGATTATTGTGACAAAATGTATGTTGTTAACATGAAAAACAAAATAAATGGCTTTAAGGGAAATGTTGTTATAAAAAAATAACTGGTTTTAAGGGAAGACATTCTGTAGTCAATATTGAACAGCTGGTATTTGATTGACAAAAATCAGATGCAATTAAATTTAAACTAATGCTATATATTGAATTCAGAACCAACTTCCCTTTCAAAACAGAAAGTAGAATAAGAATATGTATAAAGAAAACGAATGGAAACACTTTAAAGAAAAAAGGAAGAGATAAGCAAATTCTTAACTACAAACTTACTTCATATTCATCTTGTGTGTACAAAAACCCAAATAAGGATCAAGAGTTAAACTTGTGGCCATATCATCATTATCACTTAACTCTTTGGGAGTCATTCCTCTGGAGGGACTGTATCTTGAAGGTTGGTGGGGTGCACTTTCAACAACCATAGTCCGAAAATTAATGATCTATAACTTCAGTAACTTATCTACATACAAAAGAATCGAGGAAATCAATTAGCGGAATGATCGAAATTTCTTTGCCGTTACTGCAGGTACAATCGTATTTGAGATATACATCGTTTGATCGCATTAACGTGATTAAGGTTTCTTTTTTGTTGTTGTTGTTTTTTTTTTTATTTTTTTTTATTTTTTTACAAACAACCACTTCCATGTCGCTTCAAAAGCGTAATCGATCCACAAGCTTTATCTTTATTTTTTACATGCGATGAACCATTTTAGCTAATTTTTAATCGTACAATAATAAATCTTGTGCAGCGTAAACATTTGACATGAAAGATGTTTTATTCGAGTCATATTTGCTTTCCATCATTCATCGCTTAATTACCCACTATAATTTTCTATTACAATTTCAGAGTGCTTAAACAATACTTAAACAATTTATCATCAATGCGATGTTTTTTTAAACAATACCAATTTTAACTGTTTTTTCCATTTAATAAAATGTTAGCGATCGCTAAATCATCGAAATACCAGTAAACACATCTAATAATTGTCCACTTATATTTTTATTTTGCTATTAATAAATGACAAAAAATGCAACGCACTTAACATTTTATAAAAGAGATCAATTAAAATTACCTTAATGTATGATATCAACTGTTACTAGATTTGACAGGAAAAATAAAAACAATAAATAAACTTTCTTCATCGAGGATTATTTCACAGGTTAAAATTTTAACATGGCGGACGGAACTGCAATGTTTCTACCTTTACCACATACAAATATTTGACAATTTAAAACACGCTGTGAATGGGCCGCGATCTCAAAGAATTTTTCAATTTTTCGTGAATGGTATTAAAGGTAAAGCAATCAAATGTAAAATGCTCTCGTTGCTATATAAATATTATCAACATTGACAAGTGGAACTCTTTTTCTTAGACGACGATCTTTTCTCGCTGTCGTCTGGGACATTTAAACTGATCACGTGACCCCCACTGCCTTTAGCTCAAAAAGCCAGTATCAACTTTTACCAATTCATCATCTTCATCTTTTCTTCTATATCTCGGGTGCAAATCGCATCGAGACATTTTTTACTTATTAAAATAGTGCTTTTACAGGTGCGAGAATATCTAATTAGGGTTGATAATAAGATTTGTAAGGAATAAAATGGTTAGAAATGATAACACATATAGTGCGTTTCGAAAAGCTACTCTGTGCCGGTTTTATTTTTGTGTGCGTTAATTGTTAACAGAAAAAGATAAAAAATAGGATAATTTGTATAATTTAATATGAATAAACCTTTATTGTTAGGGAAAGCGAGGGAAACTATTTAATATGGACGTTATAAACGATACAGATCTATGGTGAAAATAACGGTTATTAATAATAGCGCCAAGAGCTGGTCTATCGCACTTGCTTGCTTTTAGCTCCTAAATCGACGTTTCATTCTCCTAGAAATAATTAATGAATTATATAATATAACATACGAATTATTATGATATCATAAGCTTAGGCTAAATTTTAACGCCCTCTCTAATTAACATGATTTTGATTTTTTTTTTTTTTTTTTTTTTTTTAAATATTAAAAGGAGATAAATAAAATTAGTCGGTGATTACTTTTAATGAGGAAGGTGACGAGAATTTTTAATATCATTAATTATAAATTTCACAGGTACGAAGAGTTTATTAACATATGTAATTGCACATAAAAGGTTAAGAATCTTAAATCTGTTTATTAGGAGGATAAACTAATATCGGGGATGGATGAAGGGAGATTCATCCATCCCTGCTAATATCAAGAACAGATGAAGGGAGATTCTTGCTTAATTTTTGATATCTGTGTATTTTAGTATACCAAGGCTCAAACTAATTCAGGATTCGTTAATACTTACGTAAAATAAAGATAAAGCTTAACGAAACGTTAACGCACTAGCAGCATATATTTCCGTATAATTTCTTATGCAAATTCTAAGTTATCTGTTGCTAAAAATTTGGTTATCCAGAACACTACACAGAAAGCTGACATCTTCAGCCCAAGTCTTACGGTGTAGCTTGCTCAAAATGTCAGCTTTCAGTATAGCGGTCCAGATAACCAACGTTTTAGCAACAGATAATTTGGAATTTGCAGAAGAAATTATACTGAAAGCATATGCTGCTAGCGCGTTGACATTTTGTTAAGTTTTATCTTTATCTTCCATAAGTACAGTAGAACCACGATTTTCCACTGCAATTAGGCTTGCCAACCCTCCCGGATTGCCCAGGAGTCTCCCGTAACCAGACACATTCTAATAACTTTATGCTATGCTGTATTCTCGAACGAAATAAGACCAAATTTCTAAACCTGAGAGCTGGCAAGCCTAGTTGTAATGGAGGGGAAGCGGCTGATGGTTACTCGAAAATGACGGATTATCCATTTTATTTAAATAAACACAATTAATAATGTAGGTATTATATACAGGGCATAGTGGGCATTGAACAAAGTGAATACTGTGCTACAAAAGGGACAGGTAGTGGCATTGAGGCAAGGACATCTCCCATGCGGCAAAGAAGGAGTAGCTAACGGGAAAAGTAGCCAGGTGTGGTTTCACTTTGCTATACATTTTGTTCACACATTCATGAAAAATTGTAAGTATATATCGTGGAAAAAAAAATTATAGATGATGGCAGTAGTCATTATAGATGCTAATTTTCCAAAATAGTCCTCATGCTTTTCAAAGCAGTTAATCCATCCATTACCCATGCTTCTTTTTGCTCTCAGAAAAAAGAAATGGTTTTCAACAGAGAGAGAGATGAGTCTTGCTTGTACTGCATCCTTTTAAAAGGTCTGTGGCAAAATGATGGTGTATTAATGCATCTTAGAGTGAAAAAAACAGATCACATTCAGTGTAGAGTTCGCAGTTGGAACCTATACAGAGAATTCTCAAAATCAAGGCTAGTGGTTTGTGCATAGGCACTACCGAATTGCATCCCCAGATTATCGATAACGTTCAATACAGGGTGTTTCTGAGTGTTCTGTATATACTTTCAGGACTTGTCCCAGAAAATGTCATAGGGTCAAAATGTTTCTTTCTTTCTCTGCAAACTCGGGTTGAAGGTGTCCTGTACTAGAAGAATTATGACAATTCAAAGAACCATCTGTAGAAAAATGTGCTGTCTTCAACACCAGATTCGAAACATTACTGGGCTGAATTGCCCAACTGTTGATAAACGCCGATTAACTGCTAAGCATTTGATGGTTTGCAATTTGACAGCCTTGAGTTGATGCAAAAAAGACGAATCTGTTGTCCACAAACGTTTTAAAACGTTTGTGGACAAGAGATTCGTCTTTTTTGCATCATGTCTTTATCCACAGTATATTCCCACTTCTCAGCCTTGAGTTTGCTGTTTTGTTCCGTTTTGTAGTAAAACTAATTGATGTGATGAGGTCTTTAGTTATTGGACAATTTCAAAGCATTGTAACTCTGAAAACAAGCATTTCCGTTGTTAAGCATAAATAAATTGCACTGTTTGCAACTCCTATACGCTCTAATGTTATTCTCGTCTACTGCAGGACACCTTCAACAGTTATAACTATAGAAAGAAACATTTTCAACCCCTTGTTCCTATGACATTTTCTACTTGTTTTGGTCCCCGGAACATATCCTAAAAGTTTTTACAGACCATTCAGACATCTTGTATAACATCTTTTTTTTTTTCTTTAATTCTTTTTTTTTGCTTCTATAAGGTGTGTTCAGATGAAACCTGTTTGATTGAAGTAGATGCTGTAAGAAGACAGAGAGTCACTCTTGATGTTTAGACTCGCATCTCACTGTTTGGGGAACGGGAAATTTCATCCCGCAAATAAAGACGGCTATCGAAAACAAGTGACCGTCATGCTATCTTCAGGAGTGATAATTCTCCACGATAATGCATGTTGTGAATATACTAGCCAAGAAGAAATGGGAGGTTATCGAACATCGTCCTTACACCCCAGATTTGTCCCATTGTGATTTTCATTTCTTTGGGCCATTGAAAAAAATTCCTTAAGGGACAACGATTCATCACTGATGAGGAGGTGCTGAAAGCAGTTAT
Source organism: Rhysida immarginata (assembly GCA_023313115.1). Taxonomy (NCBI): domain Eukaryota; kingdom Metazoa; phylum Arthropoda; class Chilopoda; order Scolopendromorpha; family Scolopendridae; genus Rhysida; species Rhysida immarginata. The sequence continues at coordinate 1,995,702 of JAHWFO010081800.1, forward strand.
GAACTAGTTCAAACAGCAACTCACATCTTTCCAAGCAGTGCCTAAACCCCATGGATGACTTCTGTTGAGAAACGTGTGTACAATACTGTTCATTAATACTACTCTTTCTATTTGCTTATGTTTCCTGTTCTCTGCCTTTTTCTTGACAACACCTAATTGACTTGATCGGGTTTCATTTGAACATCTCTCATACATTATATAATCATTAAGCTTAATATCAGTAGCCATCCTGTAGTTCACTGTTTACTATTTTCATTGCTAATGTTCCAGTACTGGCCCTTATGAGTTCCTGAAGACTGCAACCATCATAATTTTACTGGAAGAGTTTTTGAACTACTTCCTGACAGCTGAATGCAGATTTGTCCATTCTATATTTTGGCATTTGCTATCTGACTAATAGTAGCGGATCCATCTTTCATCTTTAATGATTATTCTTTTCAAGAAGGTACCCCCTTATTGTCTAAAAGTCATTGGCAGCTATCTAAACTCTTATTTGTGCATCTGTGAATTTTTTTGTGGCCACATTGCAAAAATTTTGCGAAAGACAAAGTGTAATCTGTAAGTTGCACGTGATTTACCACCTTCTTAATAGTTGCCTATTGTGTTCAGCTGAGTTATGTCACACACCCATTCAGTATTATCAGTTGGACAGATCTACGGCTCCTTCATGCATAATTTTTGTGGAGTCAATTTTTGTAGAACTGTAGACACTGTTGTGGCAAAGCACTAGGTTCATATATACTAAAAAGTCTGTGATGAATTTCAATCCCCTAATTTAAACATGTGACATAAATGCCATCTTGGTAGAAATTTTTGACTTTGTTTTTGTTTTTTATAATGAAGCTTTCATTTTTTTAATTGTCTACAGCAAAGGCATCAAACTTGCAACCCACAGGTCACATGCAGCTCCCATGTAACTGAAACAGTTTGAAAATGTGAGCTAGGTTATTTTTTAATAACTTTATTTCACGACCTATAGGAATTCTTTGTAAATAGTATTGTGACCCTCACTTTTGTTGAAGTTTGACACCACTGATATAGCATATCTGACAAAGTTCTCCTTGCTTAATCATGTGAAACCAACTTCTCACACTCCAAAACTTTTGCTAGCTCCACCAAACTGTGCTGAATACTTTTAGGTCTACTATGTCTATTTAAATTCTATTCAGTGCCACCTAAATTTATTTGGAAGGAATTTTACATAAATTTTTAAAATAAAAGAATGATCCCAAAAATACCAAACTAACAAATCTCATGAAAAATGTCATGTTTGATATGGAATTATATTCAGCAGACGTGTATGGTACTGCATTCACTCACAAAGTAGAAATGCTGTTACATAAATGAATATCACTGGAGACCTATTAATAGAATTCCAAGAAATTTTGTTATAATATAAACTCTGGAAACCGACAAAAGGCATTGCTATTTGTGAAAATTATGACACCCTGAAGGCCTGAACTATTCAAATTTGTTTCACATATTATTAATAATCATATCACCAATCTATATTAATAGAGTATTACGAGTGTATTTTAGTCCTAAAATTCAGTGCTTTTTTGAATACATTACAAGTAGATTATTATTACCATGATATACATGTATAGTAAAACCCCGTTACAACGTACTTCAAGGGACCTGGAAATTTGTACGTTATTCTGAGGTACACGTTATTCTGAAACGGGGGGGGGGGGGGCGCGTGTGAAAAATGCATATATTCATACAATACAAATACACTATAGCATATACAATATGTAGTATTACATTAGCTTTTTACAGACTAACACAGTTACAAAAAATTCCCTGACTTTTCCCGATCGCTAGTCACTCTGTTACATGCACGTAAATTAAACAAACATAAATTAAAATAAACAAACACATAATCTTATCGACTTGAAGATGGGCAATCATCGGTCAAGGGAAGGTCTCTAATCTAATTGCAGCACAAATTAGATCCCGACTGAGTAGCATGCAGAGATTTCCGGGTTTATGTTTGCTATACGGACCAACCAATGAAATGTGAACTCTGCTTAATTAGCCCATTGGCCCAGTTGCAACTTTCGCATGGGCTACATTGACCAATCAGAGCAAGACATGTGAACGATGTACGTTGTACTGAAGGGATAATTTAACCAAGGGAATGTAAAATTAGTACGTTATTCTGAAATGTACGTTAAAGTGAGATACGTTATTCTGAAACTTTTTAGCATTAAAATACCTATGTTTGGGACGGGGATTTGAAATTTGTACGTTATTCTGAAATGTACGATGATTTTTCTCGCCAAAACATCCTCTGTTAATCGATGAAACCTGAAATCCGTCTAATTTCGTTTACCGATTCTATTTGTTATATGTAGAAATCGGCCGCTCGGTCACTGGTTTGCTTGCTTCCAGTGTTCATATAACCAGAGTTCTCAATAGTAAATGGTATAGAAGCTTCACCAGTCTTATTAAGGAATCAACATAGCCTGGCATCTGAGCTTGTAAAGCAATTGTTCTAAGTGCTATTTTCTTGCATAAGCAAATTTGACAGCTTGTACCATTTTATCATTGAAGGACAGCAAATGGCTTGGTTTGCATGCCTATCTGTAATATTGTCGTATTTCTGCAACCATGTCTCAGACTTATTTAAGTAGCAAAAATAACAATGAATGGTCAGAATAGGGGGGAAATGATATTTGTTGTGCATAGAAGAAATCACTGACACTTTTGGATATGTAATGCCCAGCTAAATGATGGCAAAAGGAACCATTTTAAGGAACAGTATCTCTAAAGCTGCAAAATATGTATCCGTGACTAAGAGTAGTGAGCAAATACCCTATGTTGATGTTCAGGTTACCAGCGATACAGTAAAACAAGATCATAAATGGAATGCAATTGGCACCCAATATGAAGACATACCCCTAAGTTCCTGAATGAAGAGCATAATTTGTAGAGGAGTAAATTCAATTGTGACTCATTGGAAAATTGATCTTGCAGAAATTAAAATGATTTATATTAAAGAATCAAAGGAATTCCCAGCAATGGACAGTAAAAATTATGAGAATTGTTCAATAGAAACAGGTTTAGAGGCTAGGAAGCAATTTTTATTCAAAGAATTTAAAAGAAATCGCCATGAATATATGGGTTTCATTGGTACACTAATCTATAGATTTCCATCTATAAAATTCCTATGGTTGTTGGCGGAACTATAACAGAACTCTAAATCTGCGTCGGAATTCAACTGGCATCCTTTTAGTGATTGTTCTAGAGAGCCGAAGAATGGAAATCGCAAGGGGACAAGTCAGGTCTGTAAGGTGGATGTTCTAATGTTCCAACCGTCTCACATTTTCATCTGATGTAACACAAGATTATCCTGGATGGGCCAAATCTTTCATGGATTCCCTTTCTTGTTGAAATTTCTTGCATCATTCAACCACTGCTATATGAGAATAAGTATGGTCACCTTATACAGTTTTCATTCTCGTATAAATTTTCATTGACTTGTGTCCTTCAGCAGCGAAACAATTGAATAACAGTATGCAGATTATCTTTCGAAGGATTGTCCGCCATGTATGCCATCTTTGGTATTTCTGTGTTTTAGTATACCAAAGCTCATATTAATTCAAGATTCGTTAATACTTAACGGAAAATAAAGATAAAAACTTAAGGCAATGTTAACACATTAGCAGCATTTACTTTCAATATAATTTGATATGCAAATTCCGATTTATCCGTCGCTAAAAAGTTGGTTATCCGGACTGCTACACTGTAAGCTGACATCTTAAACCCAGGTCTTACCGCGTAGCATGCTTAAGATGTCAGCTTCCAATGTAGCGGTCGGGATAGCCAACTTTTTAGCGACGTATAGCTGTGAATTTGCATAAGAAATTATATTGAAAGTATGTGCTGCTAGTGGGTCAACATTTCGTTAAGTTTTATCTTTATGTTCCGTAAGTATTAACAAATTCTGAATTAGTCTGAGCCTTGGTATACTAAAATACACATATATACCCCATCTTTTAACTTAATCACAACTAAACAAACAGGAAAGAAGCAAACGGCTAATATGTGTGACAGATATCTTACTAGCACGTAAATAATGAATGTAAACAACTGCTTTCCATTGTCCAGGCAATATTTCCACTGCTGTTGTCCAAACATGCTTCTATAGAACAATTCTTATAGATTGTATATAAACAGTGTTTGTGAACAGAGCCTATTTTTAGCAGTTGCAGCTAAGTAGTGGATTGTTTATTAGTGGCAAATGATGCAGGTATTGGCCCTTCTCTGTAATTGTGCAATTTCTAAGTCTATTTGCCAGATGATGTTGTGTCCGACTTGTTTCACTGAAGCCACTTGAATGGTGATAAGAAATCCAGCCTTCCTCATCCATTAACACGGCCTCATTCAAAGTGTAAGGTGTATGTAGTGTGACTTGGTAATAGACACATAGTCACTGACTTGGAATAATATACAGTGTGAATTCAATTCTTTCATTTTCAAGGTATTTAGAAAATTTTGCCTTTGTAACTCCTATAAATAGGAACTTTCAATTGCATTTCCTCCCCATGTCTCATCCTGATGTAAACATCTTGCAATTTACATGCTAGTCTAATATGGCTTTCGTAGTGTTGCAATTTCCATAAACTGCAATGTAAATTGTGCTGTATAGGTTAGAATACACATCAAAAATATTCTTGTTTAATTATTGAAAGTAAGTTGTGTGTCTATTTTTGTATTGTAACGTGAGTATTTATTTTTTAAGTTATTTTTTTCCATTTATAGATTTTAATCTCTTAATATTTCTATTTTTAAATGTTTAAAATAGGATGCCATCAAATGTTGAGATAAAAGCTCGTATTTCTAATCCTGACAAGATAAAGGCCATAGGTTCTTCTCGCGCTAATTCTTGTGGTGAAATTTTCACTCAGGTTGATACATTTTTTAATGTTCAGAATGGAAGATTAAAGTTACGAGAATTTAAGGCAAGTTTCTTTTTCAATTTTATATTTTAAGTTTTAATTTTTTTTTAAGATTGTAGAAGGCATACTGCCAGATTTGTTTTTGAATGAAATAAAATATTTTTACTCATTATAGGATGGAACGGGACAGTTGATTTTTTATGATAGGTCTGATATCAGTGGTCCAAAGTTGTCTAAATATTCAGTCACTCCAGTTCATAATCCTGACGATTTGAAGGTAAGGTATTAAAACAGTAGTAGTTACCACACATAAGTAAGTTATTATCATATTCAGATTGCATTATACCGGTATCTGTTTTCTGATTTTTCTATATTTAAAATTCAAAATATTCAATGCTTAAAATCTATAAAATTTGGATTTAAAAGCATTTTCATTAAAATGTTAAATTAATAATAATCCCATATTTATCTAATGAATATAAAAATAATTTTTATTTTTTATCGTTTCAGCATACCTTGCAGGAAGCACTTGGGATTTTGGGAATTGTTAAAAAAGAAAGAACTCTTTTTCTTATTGGTCAAACTCGGGTTCATGTTGATGAAGTTGAAGGATTGGGAAGTTTTCTGGAATTTGAGGTATGCAGAAATAGTAGTGTTCAAATTTGAAAACATGGAAATTGCAATGTTAATTCATACTTTTTTTTTTTTTTTTTTTTAAGTTATTGCTATCAATTGAAGTTAAAATATTCTTTCCTCTTTACATAACTTTTTGAATAAGTTCCTGTGTAGCAGAGAGAGAACCTGCCAAGATTTTACCAAATTTTAAGTGGAATAATTTCACGCTTTTTGAATGCCATATTCTCATGAGATTAAATAAATATATCCTATTTGTTTATTAATTTATTAGACCTTTTTGGTTCAACTTCCAGCATGTATGGGGGTTGGCATAAAGTCAATACCTGCTGTACATGAAAAAGCTTTATGCCCAAATGTTTAAGCTCTTTTATAACTGCTGAAGAATTCCTAGACTCGGTATAGCATGGCTGTTTGGGCTAGCATCAAATAAAAAAGTGGGTTATAAATCCTATTACACATATAGCATTTCCACCTCACAAAATTTATACATATTATACCATACCAACTTCTGAGTACTTACCTACATACAAACTGAGTGACTAAAAGTTATGGAAAGAGTTGTCCCATTTGAAGGTGGCGTGTATATTCCCAAATGTTGCAGCCAGATGCGGCGTATGGCACTAGTGTAAATACAATATCTGAGCAGTCTGTTACAGACAGATGTACAGTGAACATGGTAGCTCATCGTGAGTTAACCAAATTTGAACATGGGATGATAATCGGTGCAAGATGCATAGGTTTTAGCATCTCTGAGATTACACAAGATTTTCGATACGAGGTCAAAGCGTGTAGGGTCGATTTTCAATATTGCAGACAAAAGAAGAAAATTTCTCCATGTCATGAAATAGGCAACATAATTTAAAGATATTCAACCGTTTTTTTCATTTTGGGTGGACTTCCCCTTTAAAATCATTTATTCCCACCACAGCAGTTTGATTAAAATTCATCAAAAATTTGATTTCCATCCAAGTTCACATGTTTGTATTAAAGATGATAATAATAACTTAAATAATAACATAAGTATTTAGTGTCCACAAATTTATTCTCGTTGTTCAAAACTACTTTAGAGAAATATAATAAGAAGATCTCATTTTACAAAAACTCATAATACAGTATATAGTTTTACTTATGCATGACTGGCAATAGGGAAAAATTGTTGAAATATACATTAAAAAATACATTATTAAATCCATGAAACATTTCAAAAAATCGTTGCAAGTAAACTAAGCAATTGATTGTATTAAATGTTACAGCAACGTTTAGAAAACTCCAATTAAAAAAAAATCCCGTGCACATAATTGTCATTGTTTTCTGTTAGGAGATAGTAATAACAAATATGGTATTCAGTAAACATGAGCAGTCATTTTGTCTGTTAGAACATGCAATAACGTTGTTCGTTGTATCTATACCAATATGACGACAATTTTGAGCAGAATTCCATAAGGCATCACTCATTTTTCAATAGCATCAAAAAGTAATATGTGAAATGAAGTTTTTTCTATGCACAGCTCCTTGATCTGGCCATCTAGGACCAAGCAAAGAGACTGTGAATTGTATTAGGGAGATTTTATAGTGCAACCCTCACGAGTCCACTATTTGTGCAAAGTGTATTGCTTCTCGCAAGCAACAGTCTGGTGGATTTTGTGTAAGAAATTAAAGTTGAATCCCTAGAGGCTCAGCCGCATCAGAATCTCGGTGATAATTACAAAGAATTGTGTTTTAATTTTCTCAATAAAATGCAAGAAAAATTTGAAGTTGACCGTTTTGCAGTTTCTCTCATCTTCATTGACGAAGCAGCTTTCAATTTGTCTGGAAAAGTGAATCGGCATAACGTGTGCATTTGAATCACTGAAAATCCCCATGTAGTTGTAGAGCGTGTGCGAGACCTATACTATGATTTGCGCAGTTTCGAAAGAGAAGGTGTATGGACCTTTTTTCTTATACCATCACTAAGATGATGTTCACCTCATTCCAAAAGCGTTTTCACTTAGGTGAATAATGTTCGTCCGCTTTGCAAAATATTAAACCAGTGAAATTAATCAGTTCAAGCAAGAAGTCGAGTTCGAATTGCATTAATTTTACTGGTTTAAAACCGATTAGTTATAGTAGCTTGATGTATTGCAAGGACGCCGAACATCATTTCACCTATGTGAAAACGCTTTTAGAATGAGGTGAACCTGACTGATGCCACTGTTGAATGAAGACAGTAACAATTACATCTTTCAACAATATTGCTATCCAGCTCAATACCACAAAGATATCTTGGGTATCTAAATTGAAATTTGTCACCAAGGTGGATAGAACTCAAAGAAACACAAGATGCTGCATTAATGGTGTGATGAAATATTATTTCATCATTAAATTTAAAATTGGTCAGATCGATAATGGTTGTACAAATTGTTAACTAAGAAAACTTACATTGTCTAAGCACCGCAATAACCGAAATTTATTTTTATTAAATGATTAAACAAAGAAAATAAATTCAGAAGACTAGTATTTTCAGCGAGTTGTAAAGATAACTCAACAGTAACGTTTAATAAATAGGATGTAAAAAAAAAGAAATACAATTTGATCAATTCTAAACAAACAGGAAAAAGACGTTTGGCCAAAAGCATCACAAACACTGGCATCTTACAAAACAGTACAAACAAAATATCACTGCAGCAAGAACAAAATGGTCTATTAAATTATATCCTGCCCAAGCCTGCAGTTCACAAACTACAAATTCCCACTGTCTACACAAGAACAGTGCCACATTGTCTTACCTCTGGCAATGATCATACAAATAACAAACAAGTAGTGTATGAGAAATGACATAAAGCCATTCTGAACGCAACTCAGATAATTAATGCACAAAGCATAAGGAATAAACGGGCATAGGCATCTGATTACAGACCCACAAACTAAAGAGCTCAAAAAACTCAATCCGCCCAGAAATTGGAGAAACACATCAGTGTTCACAATTTCCCGAAGTTTGAGTGGACTATATGCATTAGCATTAAAAATTCCAGTCCAAATACTCAAACTAATTAATTAAATATTATGAACACTGCTACACGAGTATGTCAACAGCATTCATAATACCAACAAGAAACAAACAATAGAAATGAGTATGAGAAATAAATGAAACTGAATACATGTCAGCAGCAACAAACAGCATAAACTTCAATCCAAGGGAAACCCTTTGAAAAGAAAGAAAAAGAATAAATTTAATAAATAATATAATTAAGATTCAAATACCACAGTATGTTGTTTTAAACAATGCAGAAATAGATTGAATGGTTAATCATAAAATTTGTTGACAGAACAATTCAAACAAAACTTCAAAACATATCCAGTATTATACAAAAAGGCTTCACAACATAGAAGAAAGTTGAATGAAAAATTCAAGAAGTCAATCATCAATGATCAGGAACAAAACTCCATGAATTGCTAAGTCCTGTTGATGGATGTTAAAGGGTCCATACTGGTGTTGAAAGATGGTGATGTGCAATGGCTGCTGTCCGACCATGAAGTGTTGAATAGTAAGCTATAGTGCCCGGCACGAAAGAAAAAGGAAACCAGTGTATGCATAAATGAAAAAAACCTCGTTCAACCAATCAGAAATGAACATGAAATGGGATATTACTTATTCCTGGCATCAGTAATAAGTAATCCCCCGTTTCTTTTCCCTTTTTGAGTGGTTGAACGAGGTTTTTTTAATTTACGCAAGCGCCAGTTTCCTTTTTTTTTTTGTGCCGGGCACCATAGTTGCTGATGCTTCCACAGTAACAATCAAAGCATACCAGGCCATCGTGAGCAATATACAGTATGTCCCAGGAAACAAACAAAAGCATTATTGATTAAAAAAAAAAAAAAAAAAAAGTTGCTGCAACAAGCCTAAATTAAATTCAAAAACTAAATTAACAAAATCAAAAAACAATTGCAAACATCACAATGGGATGGCCACTCTGGTCCACAGATTTAACTCCTGTAACTTCTACATGTGGGGGTTCCTCTTTCTACAGGATCTTCGCAACCAAATCAATGCTGCTCTCGATCTGGTGGATCATGATATGTTGACATGTATGGGATGAAATGGATCATCACCTAAATTTTGCCATATTGCCAAAGGTGAATACATTGAGCATCTGTGAAAGAATCTTACAAAAACTTGGAGAATTTTCCTGTATATCGGTATAATAAAATTTATTATTCAGTGCATAGTTTATTTGCAGTGAATTGTAGAAACGTTTCACGGACTTACTAGTAACACTCTATTGTATGCAAAAAATATTTAAATGGACCAAATTTTTTTGCCTGGCCGAAAGGCCTATGTTTTCTATATTACAGCTGAAAGATAATACATGTACATACTTGCCTAAAGCAGGCCTCCGGTTAATAAGGACCAAATATTCAGTCTGCTAAGCCTCAGAACACACTGAATACAAAGAGAATAGGGAAGGAAAAATTTCGCGACTTGGACTCGAACCAGGGACCTTGCCTATCGCGATAGCTCAATTGGTTAGAGCGTTGCCAGTGATAGGCAAGTCTCTGGTTTGAGTCCAGGTTGCGGAATTTTTCGTTCCCTTTTCTCTTTGTATTCATGATTTGTTTGAAGTAAATCTTCAATATATTGTTATCTTCATTTTGAATCGGAATATTCATTTGCAGATGAGTTGGATTCAACATGTTTGACTTGCTGATTCTGCTAGTTTATTTTTCATATAGGGAAGGAATGTACTATCTACAGTCTGTGGTAGAGCATTTTTTTTTTTTTTTTTTTAATACAATTACTAATTGTCAGTCATGATATATGTAAAAATATGATTATGGCTCCCAAAATCCCTGTTTGAAGATTTTGTTAAGGTTAGTTTTTTTTTGTTTTTAAAGGTTGCTGCCCTCTAACTATTGCTTTTTAATGGTCTAATAGGAAATAGGCTGATTTCCTTTTTTTTCAAAATAAATAATTCCAGGTCGTTTTAGAAGATGGTCAGTCTATTCAGAGCGGAGAACAGATTGCAGAAGCACTCATGAAGGATTTTGAAATTTCATCTTCTGATCTTATTGCTGAAGCATATGTTGATCATCTTATCAAAGCCAAGAAAAACTAGATATATGTATAAGAATAATTTTTTTACTTTAAATATATTGTATGTTTTGATAAATTTTGTATGAAATAAAGAATATATATAGTTTTTTTTATCCATTTTTATGCAGAAATTTTTATTCAGAAAGTAATGGATACCAAATGGCTTCTTTTTTTGTGATATTTTTATTAATTTCTTTTCTTTTCCTTTACGAGTTTCTCGGTCATGAAAATGGTTTTAGTGTATGAAATCATAATTTTAAAACTCGTAAAGAAAGGAAAAGAAGAAAATTATATATATATATATATATATATATAATTCATTAAAAAAACAAAAAAAAAAAAAAAAAAAAAAAAAAAAAGAGTCCCCCATATGTAAACTTATATTTATATGTATATTATACAACATACAAGATTGCTGATTTCCAGAAAAAGACTTTCAACATAGCCTGCAGTACCCAATAAAGCATATATTGCAGCATTGCCAGCGGAAGTGTTGGCAGAAATAAATTTTTCCACCCAGATTCTGGGTTTTTATTTTCTCATCAGATTTCGCTGGAATAGGAAAAACCTAGATCTGGGTGGGAAAACCCAGGTCTGGCATTGCTGATGTATTGTCTACAAATTAAATTGCCAATCCTGGAATAATTATTATATTGAAGGACTGAAACAGTTGCAAATCAGATTCAATAATTCAGATCCCAAACTGAATGATGGATGCAGTACATTCAAGGATCTCCAAGTTCATTGTGGCAAAAGAGGTAATTTCATTTATAATAATTGCTATAATAAAAATTAAACGATGAACAACAATTAAAATTGGGCAACCACGACATGGCAAGTCCCTTTTAGCTTCACCTCTGTTCTTTGAGAGGACAGAGGAAGAATATATCTTAGTTTCTGTGCTATTGACTTAGTTCTGATGAAATAAAACCCCCCTTCCTATATACATATATGTCTCGTGACTTTCTTTCTCTCTCCTTCATCCCTCGGTTGAGGCCAGACATTCACTGGCAATTTAGGGAAACCTCCTTTAAATAAAGATAATCTAGTGTTCTTAGTGTGCAATCTAACTGGTTAATGATATGCAGAAAGATGGTTTAGTCCATCCTCATAGCTGCCATTCAAGATGAACTGTTTCAGCTGGACACTGCACGACTACATGCCGGCATGTGGCCAGATACACTACAGACTGTGCATGTCTTGCCTTGCTGGCCAGATCACTGGAACCATCTCCACCCAAGCAAATGTGGAACCACTTGGAAAGACAGATCCATCGCCTTCCATAGCCACCAAAAGATGATGTCACCATACGCTAATGGGTTGAAGCAGCATGATAGACTATACCACAGGATTTAATCTGCACTCTGTAAGACAGTATGATGCATTGGATGAGCAGCTGTTGAGATATGCGTGGGAGCTACAAAGAATAACGAAATTGCAAAGGATACTGTATATTGCAAAGGGAAGTAAATAAAATCAGTTATTTTTTATGATGTACATTTCCTTTGTATGCATATCTTAAATATGTGTCATTTTTTTCTGGGATGTGCATTATTTTTGATGGTGTGTGTGGACTCCTTACTTAATATAGTAAGATATTTCATATGCTTACAAGGGAACCCTCCGAACTTGTATCTCACAATTTCACATCAGATTGAAATATGTTACTCACTAAAGTTGCTATTGTTGCTTACATTAATAAGAAATCACAACATTTTGTTTCTTTCATATATATAATTTGAGTACATATAGCCATAAAAAGACTCCATTCTTGCTTAGTGCTTACGATAGGAGTAAAAGCGATTTGTTTGTGAAGATATTGTAAACAACATGATTTGACAGACTTTGAACATGGGATAATTATATAAAATAATTATATTTAATTTAATCCTCTCAAATTGTTTAAGTTCTTTTCTTTTGATGGTAATTTTCATTCTCTTATGGTGAGATGATTATAGGAGCTTGAAGCCGTGGAGCAAGTATCTGCAAAACTACCGGAGCACCATACGAGCTTCAAACTTTTTGCTCTATGTTATCCCACTCATAACTGACAATTTTTTGTCACAGTGTGAAGATTGGCTGCTATATAACACCACAAAATGCCTGTCTTATTGTTTGATTTGTGATGATGCTGTTGAATTATTCAAGAGTAGCTTTTTTAAAGTGTTTAAAGACTGGACTATCAGCCAAAAAAATGGGTCTCAACATGCAACTTGTGGTTGCCATCGACTAAATAAGCTCAGGTGGAATGGAGAATGTCCAGAATTGTAAAAAGACAACAGAAGGGTAATAGTGCAGCAAAATACAGCACATCTTAATTAGAGATCTTCTCAAATGATCTCTGAATGCACCGTTTCCCATACACTGCGTCGTATGATATATGGGATCCGAAATGCTGAGGAAGTGGTCATAATAAATTGGATAAGTGTTTAATCTGTTATTCTTATCCTCTTTTTTTCTATTTGCATAGTCTGACATTTGTTTACATGCATGCGTTATTTGTTTCGTCATATTTTCTTTTTTACATTTGTCTTCCATACTCAATTGCATTTTTAATGTTTTTAACCAATTATAAATTGCATTTATAATTCTTTGATTTTTTATTATTTCTAATTTCATTCTTGTTAGTATTTTACTTTGATAGTTTATTGAGTATTTTTATTTTCATGATATTATTTTATTATCATTCTCCTTATAATTTGATGGTACAGTCGAACCTAGATCTATCGTTCCCAGATATATCATTTTCCCGGAACAGTTGTTATATTTTGTTGGTCGCATGCAACTACTATTGAAATTATGATAATAAAACCTGGATCCATCATTCCTTGATCTATCATTTTTCCCACATCTAGCATTAAGAATTTTTGGTTCCTAAGGACATTTTTCCAGATTGATCTTTTTTTTTTTTTTTTTTTTTTTTTTAGCACTTCTTGAAAAATTGGATCACTATGTCAAATGCCTCTGGCATAGATTTTGATTCTTGCTTGTCTGTGGACCAGAATTTCATGACCCATGCTGGGTTATCTGTGGAAGAAATCTGTGATGAAATGGGAAATAGAAGTTGCGTGGAGGAGGGGCTAGATAATTTCAGTGATGATGTCGATGATTACTGAACCCGAATTAGTGCTGATATTCACACAAGCACACCATAGATTAGAATCCATGAGAACCTTTTATCCATGCTCATGATATATGAGGAGATATCAGAAAGTAACACCATTTATTTTTTAAAGAAAATTACAAAACGTACAGGCAAACAACTAAGTGCAGCTGAAACTACAGGTCTTTTTTTCATACGTGTATTTGTATTAGGCACCTTGACAATTTAGGCATTTATCCCAAAGCTGCACCAGTTTCAGAATACCCCACTCATATAACTCCGTCAAGTGTGAATATAAGCCAGTGGCGCACAGCAGATTTGAGTTCATCAGTCTTAAACCTCTGATCACCCAGAAATCTCTTTATGGGGCCAAAGAGATGGTAGTCCGAGGGGTGCTAAGTTCGGCATATAGGCTGGTGGTCCAGAACCTCCCAACCAAAACGGACTAGTTTGAAATGTGCAATAGAAACCCCTATTTTTAATGGTATTTTCAGATTATACACAACATTTGATGTTTTTAATTGATCCAATTGCTTAAGAGATAGAGGCAATGAAAGTGTGTGTGTATTTGGATTTAAAGAAAAGGCAAAAAAACAGAAATTGTTCCTAAACACAATGGATTATAAAATGGATATCGGTAGTAATGTTTTTCACTGCCTCTATTTACTAATCAATTGGATCGATTGAAAAAACACAAAGAATAAAACATTTCTCAAATGTTGTGTACAATATGAAAATATCATTAAAAATAGAGGTTTTCATTGCCCATTTCAAAGTCGGCTTCCATATTCGAAAATGGTGTTTTTTTTGTTGTTTTTTGTTTTTTTTTGAAATGGAATACACATAAAAGTACTCTGTCAGATTTGTAGTTTAGAAGTTGACTATTGGTTCATTTTAGGTGAGACACCCTTGTTCAGTTTTTTTCTACATTGCTAATTATTAGGTCTGCACCTTTTATGTCATTCTGCTTAAAAATTGCATTTATGTAAGACAAGAATTTTGTTTATTTACGTTTACAGACCATGCAGCAGCAGAATCTTAAAGTTACATAAAAAAAAAAGAATGCCGATTAAATTGTAGGATTATCATTTCCTTAAAATCAAAGAAACAAATGAAGTTTTATTTTAATCTATATGGTATCATTTGAATAGATTGTGAGAAAAATGCAACATTGAATGATGTAATATTAAATTTTATATAAATAATTTTTCTGCAATTACAGATATAATCTTAAATTATTCAACAAAATTTACAAATAATAAATTGTCATTAATGTACAGCAACACAAATAAATAATTATAAAGAATTGGAAAAACAAAAAAAGTGAAGTTTTTTATTATATATATATATAAATTTTTAAAATGGGTTTTAATTTGAAAAAATGTAATTAGGAGATTAGAACAAAGAAAGCAAAACATAAACAGACATGTTTTATATTTTTTCAATGTAAAAATATTGAGGAAAATTTCCCTGAACTATTTGGGAGCTATATTCTTCAATGAAGAACATTGACATCTAGATAATATAATTACAAAAAAAATATTCGTAGACATAACTCATTTAACTTTCCAAGAAGATAAGAGTGATATTAAATAAAATATATTTTTATCATGTACAATACATTCTTAAGAAAACTTATTTCAAAAAATAAATGACTTCATTTTATGATGAATGATAATAGTTATGATTGCTTTGTTTTATTTCGAGCTCTTATCCAATAAAATCTGAAAATTTATCAGAAATAAACCAAGAGATAAGGAAGGAACTAAATTTTTAAAATATTTTTTTTATATACTCATAAAATTTTAAATTTAAGCATTTGAAAAAGTAAAGACCTAACCGTCTGGAATACTGTTTAAAAACTGAGGGAGAAAGTTTATTTAAATGTGTAACAGATGAAAATAAATAATGCATTGCTTATATTTGTATTTACTTAGTTCGATGAATAATATACTATCTATTATTAGTAAAATAAACATTATTTATGAATTTTTTAGAAGTCAGAGAATTGAAGATGGATTCTCAAATGTTGAAAAATCCAAATAAAACTGAAACAGTAAGAATTAAATATTAAAAGGAAAAAATATTACAATGAAATTTATATTTAAACATCTGCAGAAAATAAGCAATATATCATTTTATATGAGATATTTTTTTGTACTTCTTTGAATAATCTCGTCTTTTGTGTGATCCTAATCTTGATATATTTTAATTGCTTTTTAATTCCTTGAAACATTAAATGAAGAAGCATTTTCCTGTGTTTTTGTTTCTCATTAAATATATAAAATGACCTTCACCCCAAAAAAAAGCATTCACAAAAATAATTTTTTTTGTAATTTTCAATACCATATAGGACTTAAAGAATTATGAATGTAATGTTGTTGATGACTTGCCATAAATTTAAAAATATTTCTATATATTCCAGTTTGCTCTCTATTTCATGTATTCTGTTAATCTTTATATAAAATTCAATTAATTTACATTTGCTAGTAAACAATGACTTTGAGCAACGCATATCAAGTCAGCAATGATATCCTCTTTACACATTGCTTAGAAATTATTTTTCAGATTTTTTTTTTACCATAATATTGACTCTTAACAAAAGTTTGTATCCCATTATGAAAATCCATCTCTTGATAAATATGATTGTCTGTTGACGAGTTCCAATTTAACAAAAAATTTTTAAAGTCTAAAATATTTTTAGCAAATTAAAGACAACGAAAGAAAAAATTATAAAACCCAAACCATGTGTCTGTGAATATTTACTGCAATATTTATCAAGTTTGGTTTTTTTTTTCCTTTTATTTAAATATTTGATTTGCAGATGCTTGAGATTTAATTCTATATTAAATTGAGATTTAATTCTATATTACCAATAAATTTTTTTCTATTGTCAATTTAAATATAGAATAAAATGCCAAAAAATGTAAAATTTTATTTAAACAAATATTGGTAACCAGTAGTTTTGTGATCAATCACCTCTCTCCAGTGATTAATTATTTTAAAGATTATATTCAAGAAAAAAAAGTTTTCTGAAAAGCAAAATAAAATTTCATCTCAATAAATGAATAAATTTATTTTAATATTTACACATTCTGCCCCAAGCAGTAGAGTATTTTTTATTATACTGTACTTAAAAAAAAAGGGAGTTGATAAATATCTTTACAAAAAAAAACTATTTATAAAGACCAATCTGTATATAAACATCACTCGACCAGTTTTGAATTTTACAAATACTGATGACGAACACAATTATTGATTTATCTACATGAAAACCATGACCAATCATATTTCTTATTAATTTTTTTTGTATTTCTGTGTTTTATGATGCAATTTGTTTTATTTATGTGTTTGTGCATTAAAGATTTAATTTCAAAAACTTGAACAAATTTATAAAATATTCTTAGAGATAAAAACTTTTTATTATTAGATTTAAATAATATTTTCAAAAACTGTATACATATCAAATAAGTTTATGCTGATAGGCAATATTTATTTAATGGATTTATTATATGTTTGATTATAATGTAAAAAAATAATATTCACATTTAAAAAAAAACTTACAAAATGTACACTTAGTAGTTAAAATAATGAAATGCAAAGGTTTTAAAGACTGTATAGTACATTCATAGATTGTTCACATACAAGTCAGTTGGTGTTTAATGAGGATGGGATAAGATGTAATTGCTTTAACAAAACGCATATGGAAGGAAAGATTTGAATTTTAACTATACACATATTATTATTTCCTAAATAAACTGCCTAGAAAATTTTTTTTCAATCCCATAAGCAAAGTATAATACAAAATGAAAACAGCCATAGAGGAAAGAGAAATAATTATTAATGACATGGATAACACCATTTAATATCTGTTAATAATGAAACAACTGTTAATAAGGTCCATTTTTTTAATTTTTATTTTTTTCTGTTTAATGACAAGAGAACAATGTAGGAAATGCAATCACCAATTTCTTCAATGAATTGAAGGAGACCATTCATAACAAAATCACATTATATATATGGGTGTCATCTTTATTTTCCCCAAAAGAATTCAAAATTCCTGACATGAATTTACACAGGAATGGAAATGGAGATGCTTTAAAGTGAGGGTAAAGAAAAAATGGACACACGCTGCAACCTAAACAACCAGATGACTTGAAATAAATAAGAAAACAGAATCTGAAACGAGAGAAAAAAGATGATTAGGAAAAATTCGTTTACAAGATTTTTATGTGTAGTCTGTTCTTCTTTAAAACAACATACAGTATGGACTCGGTCAAACAGTCCACTACAATGCAAAATCGGCTCCAACACTGTTTTGCCATGGCTCCCGAACTCTACTTCCAGCTTGGCAAACGGCATCTTTTTATGATTTTTCATCATTTATTTTACATTTCATGACATTTATGTATGCATGTTATACATTAAAAAATTCAGTTTATTTCTCGAATTTTCATTGCCAATCTAATCAGAAGCCAGCACGATAGCAAAGTTTTGAAAGCAAAATGGCAACTACAGTTGGGGGGAGGGGGAGGGGGGGGGTCAATCTAATGCGATTCAATTTAACATGGTTGATTGAAATCTGGCTCCCCATCACTGCATTTGACCAGGTCTGTACTGTAAGTGCCTCCTAAAATCAAACAGATTATATCAGGTTGTTGCAAGAGTTTTTTCCGGATTTTTATTCCAACACAAAAACCTCATTTTATTGAATGACAGATTCAGCTCATGCAGATGCTGGGCAATGGTTGAAAAGTGAACCTTGAACTGTTTTGCGAGTTCCCTCGTTGTTACATTGTGATCTTCATCAATTGCTTGGCGTAGATCACCATCTAAAATCATGATTGGCCGACCAGAGGAGGTGCATCTTGAAGAGTGCTATCTCCGCGTCTGAACCACCGATACCATTCTTCTATTGTACGTAAACTAACAGTGCCATCACCTAAACATTGGCAAATGTTTCGGTGACATTGCGCAGCACTAGTCTTTCCAGAATACTCGTAGAAGATTATTGCTCGAATATGCTCACGTGAAAGGTCCATTTCAGACCGTTGATGGCACTCACAGATGTATAGTCAGAAAGTTGATTCTTGGATGTAATATAGCAAAGATATTCAGGAATCGAATGCAATAATTTGTTTGAAAACATATGAACACCCCCCCTCAGAAAATGAGCCCTTCTTGGGCACGGGTTCTAGAACTGGAAGAAACTTTTGCAACAACCTGATATAAAATAGTGCAGTAAAAATAAAATATGAAAATTTGCATTGGTGGATAGGGTTACCAGATTGTCGCCAGTGAAGAAAATAATGCAGTTTTCATTTGTTTATCATCGCTGAAATGCAGGCTGCCAATGATCTCCTTTAGCTCCGAACAGGTGGTAGCCACTGGATGTGAGGTCCGGACTGTAAAGCGGGTGGTCAAGTTATTCCCAACTAATCAGATCTTTTGTTTGGGAACAACTTGACCATCAGCCTTACAGTCCGGATGTCACGTTCAGTGGCTACCTCCTGTTCCAGGATCTAAAGGAGATAATCGGCAGCCTGCATTTCAGCAACGATGAGCAAGTGAAAACTGCGTGACTTTCTTCACCGGCAGCAGCCTCTATGAAGTGATCATGCGGAAGTACATTGAGCGCTATGATAAGTGCTTAAATAAACTTGGAAACTATGTGGAAAAATAGTTAAAGGTACATAAAATCTGGTAAAGAAAAAATTTTGAAGATATATATAGTAGTTTTGTTTTTATTGCGAAATGGACCTTGCTTTACGAATAACCCTCGTATTATACCGGCTTTTGAAGTTTATAATTTGTGTTTACTTTTTCGTACTGCTTTATTACAAATTTGCTTATTCTCTATCAATTTAAAAACCCATAGTGTATTATATTATTTATATTATAATTAGGTAACCAAGTAAGATATCTAATTTTCACAAAAAAAAAAAAAAAAATCAACTTAAACTGAATACAGAGGAAATGGAGAGACTTATAACTCGGAAAGATGGAATGAATCAAAATAAGCATATGAAAATTCTAGAGGTTACCTTTAATGATACTTTTTCTTTTGGTGAACAGATCTCTCAAATTGTTTCAAAATTACATGTATAAAATGTTGTCTGAGGTTTTGAAATTTAAAGAGTGTAAGCAGGTGTTTTGTACTTAGCTATGGTGCTGTAATTTATGGGATTACCGTCTGGGGAAACATCCGAATTATTTACTTATACGAGTCAAAGTTTCGTACAGCAGGAATATTAGGACTTCAATATTTGATTTTTGTAAAATTTTATATTTTGATTCACTGATTATTAAGCATAGGCTATTACAATTAGCTGATCTCTTGAGGAATATGAATCGACCATTCTATGATTTTAGAAAGTATTTTATATCTGATTCTTCTTATTGTACTACATGTATAAGCTTGTATAAGTTTGAAATCAGTGAGCATAATTCTCAGTTGATAAGGCAAACTTTTTCCTTTTAATTCTTTGAAATATTGGAATATATGTTTTAATTCTTTTAATCCTTTCGAAATTTAAAATCATATTTATGTTGCTCATCATCATGTGTATACTGCTGTAACCACTTTAGATTAAGTTTAAAAAGTTATGTTAAGAACTACCAAGAAGGTTTTAAATTTTTATAATGTTATCATTTCTTGAGGTTATTTTATTGTTTTATTGATTAAATTTTCTATACTTATACAAAAATGCAAATATTATAATAATAATAATAATAATAATAATAATTAATAATAATAATAATAATACCATAATTCTTGCTTATGTCTATAGTATAACAGGGTTATCTCTAGATTTTGTTGTGTTTTTTCATAGCCCAATGCCAATCCATATTTCTACTTAGGTTGAAATGTGATTCTAACTTTTGCAAGAAGAAAAAAGATGATATAGATTAGTAGTGGGAATGGATGAAGGGAGTTACAGAGTGTCTTGAATGTTTAGAGCACTAAATGTGAAAATTGATCTATCCAAAAAATTTTAATTTTCTATAAACCTCAAAAAAATTTACATCTAAGGTTTGATACAGTGCCAAATTAACCTAGTAAAAAAAAGTGGCATGTACAGTATATAGCTTCTATTTTTTCAAGGGATTGCTTGAGCCATTTGATGAAATCAGCATCCTACTGTATTTATGGTATATTTGCTGTAAGCCCCACACTAGCTCATTCCACCATTGTTTTTTCATATGTAAATGAAATTTAGCCTTACCTTTTTTTTAAGACTTCTGATTTGCTAAGTGAATTCATATTTACTACTAACAACTTGAGTAGCGCCTATCCAATTTTGCACCCATTCGTTTCAAAGCTAAAATAGTATGGACTGCTTTCTGCATTGCAAAAGAAATAAAAAACATACATAAGTTTATAAAACAATACTGTGAATACATAAAACTTAATTATTCATAATGCATTTTTATTTTTACAAATAGTTTTTTTCTATTAATTAGCTTTTTCCATTTTAATTCAAAAAATTTTTGAAATACTGTATAAATTTCTTGTATTATTATGAAAACTTTATTATACTGCATTAAGTGCTTTATGGTAAAGCCTAAAGTACACTGTGATCAAAAGTTTCCAGACACCTCTCCAAAATAATATTATGTGTCCTAATTTACATGCCAATGTCTGAGCTAATAGAAACGTGCATTATGCCATAAGGGTTGCTCAATAGAAACCATTCATATTGGTGTAGTATGGGCTGCTTAACAGAGTTCAGTGAGTTCCAATGGTACCATCATAGGATGTCACCTATGCAACAAGCCTATGAGAATCTGCACTCTGCAAATCTCCTTTTCAACTTATAAGTGACATTATTGTCAAGTGGAAATCTCAAGGAGTAATGTCAGTAAAAACCATGAAAAGGTGAGACAAAGAAAATGACATGCAGAGTCCTTCAAGTGTTAACACATGTGACATGGAATTCTTCACCTGAGACAATTACTACAAAGTTCCAAATGCCACTTCAAAAGCTTCTAGTATGAACTTGCTAAGAATTGAGGGCCCTAGGTTTCCTGTGTTTCTGTTCATAATCCCAACATCAGTAGAATCAATGTAAAATGATGTTTAGTATGCTGTACAGCTCACCAAAACTAGATATTGGAATACCGTGAAACATGTCTTATGCAGAGACAAATCTTGGTATACACTCTGGCTAAAGGACAGTGCTTCATCCTTGACTGCATGGTGTCCACTGTGAAGTTTGGAGGATATGCATCATAAATGTAGTACAGGGTTTATTTTCACATTTGAATTGAGCCAACATGTTTCAGTAACAGGAGTTATGCTTCTTACATTGGAATTTTGGACAATTCTGCACTGCCAACATTGTTCCAACCGTTTGGGATTGAACCTTTCCTGAATCAACCTGACAGTGATCTTTTCCACAAAGTAAACTGTGTGTAGGAATGGCTTGAGGACACAGTGGTTGAAGAAATGGAATGGCCTACAGAGAGCCATGATATAAATTCAACAGGGACACCAGTGTGATTGTTATAGGCTAGGCCAGATCAATCCAATGTCTGCGATTGAACTCATCAGCATTGTTCAGGAATAATGGAAGAAAATTCCTGAAGCCATCTACCAATATCTGGTGGAATTTTTCCTTGGAGAGTAGAGGCCATATAAATTCATTCATCACCATATTAACTTTCATGAAATAATTGTCGTAGTGCAAAATAGGTGTCTGGAAATGTTTGATCACATAGTGTAAAGTCAAACTTTATTATAATGAGCATGATGAGAGTAGCAAATTTTGTTCATTATAACTATTAGTTAGTTGTGAAATGCAATTAAATAGTTAAATTAATTTAACTTTTACATTTATTAAAAGCAAACATGTTATTATGGTTATCAAATAACAACTTTAAATATTTGACAATCATAATTTGTGTTGAAGATTTAATTTTAATATGATGTAAATTTCCTCTTAGAGTGTTTATCATTTTAATGTTCTTTGTCATTGATTTATCATTAATGTTCTTATCATTTTAATCTTATTTTTCTATAAATACGAGGGGCAGTCAAAATGTTCCCGGAATTACGGTATAGCATTCTAATCGTAGGACAACTCTTACTAAACTCCTTCAAATTAACACACCTGCTTTATCGAATCTGCTATAATGGGAAGCATCGGTGGAAGAAGCTTCTTATGGAATCTTCCTAAGCTTGCCCGTAACATTCAACTGGATGTTCCTCATGAGCATTTCAGAGTCGGGAACAGCCAAAAGTCACTAGAAGCGATATCCGGAGAATACGGTGGCTGAGGAATGACAGGGAAGTTTTTGTTAGCGAGAAATTACTGCATGGAAGCGATGTATGGCTCGGTGCATTATTGTTATGCAGAAACCACTGTCCCTGCCACTTGTTGCGCCGCTTCCTCCGAACCGCATCACACCACCTCCGTAAAACTTGCACCAAGAAATGGCCCGTAAATGTCTGGCTAGGCAGTGCCAACACTCACGTCTACTTCAAACGGAACAGTAACGAAATGGCACTGAAACCTGTCAAGCCTTATTGCGCTTGTGAGCAGATATCCTGTTCTCCCTTCCACAAAAATGGGGTCCCTATCTTATCACTCATTCACAGTCTGTTGAGGAATTCCGGAAACTTTTTGACTATCCCTCATAAATAACTAACACATGTAGTGCATTTTGTACTTTGTATATTGTCAGCATAGAATTTGCAATCACTTCTAAGATAAAATTCTGATAGATACATTCAAAATGCCTTGTAGAAAATTTGCTCATAATATCCGAGCGCCCAGGAAGATTATTTGGAAATATAGTAATCCCTCGGTATCCGTTGTCTCATCATCTGCAGTTTCGCATATCCACATCAAATTTTTTGCATACTTTCCCTTTCATACATGATGGGAAATTCGAGTATCTGCGGTTTGTTCTGATCTTATTTTATCATGATTCCCCTTTTCGCTTCCTGTCTTTTAGGGAATTCCCTTCTGTTTACGTGGGAAAATGTATTCAATTCAATTAAATTGTATCAGTGGCATTTTACGAATTTCCTGTTTGTAAATATGCATCAATGGCATAGCTTATCATGGCTTTGAAAAAGAAAAAGAGTGACAATCCACTTTGTGCAAAACGAGCAAGAAAGATTTTGTCGCTTGAAAATAAGTTGAAAATTCTAGACATAATGACTGAGGGAAAGTGCAATACTGATTCGACTGGCGTCTTGACATTCCCTACATCAGTTTTTCATAAGGGAATTGCTCCCATTATTCGTGAATTCAGTATATGTATGGTTTTCGGGAACCAAACCCTTGTAGATAACAGAGATTACTCTATAATAAAATAATTCAGTTACAAGAATTTACTTGTTATACCTGTGCACTCCATATCAAGGTTTGACTATATTTAATTTTTTCACTTTTAAAATAAAGTGTTTTATATTATACTTTCATAAGCATTATACTTTTGCAATAAATTTTCATGACCATACCTTCCACCTTCTTCTGATGACGTATCTCTTCAATCTTTTCTTATCGATAGCATGATCTTCTCTTTTATCTCGCTACAAAAAATATTAATATTACTTATAGCATTTATGGTTTTAAGACTATGAGAAAATATGAACCATTCAACTTACTCTTAGCCAAGCATGTTGCAGGCATTGAGGGGCAGTCATTCTTTTTCTAAAATAAATTTAATATAACCAAAATTTAAATAATTTATTTATTGCATTTACATGATCCACAAAATTGAAATAATATATTAGAACTGGAGTTAATGCTTCAATATAAGATAAAGATATTACATAAAAAATAAAAAAAATAAAAAAACAAAAAAAAAAAACTGAAGAAATTCTTCGATCTGGATCCTTGTGGTTCCTGGTTCGAATCCAGGTTGCAGAATTTTTCCTTCCATTTTCGTCATTTAATATGTTCACAAAATTGTCTAATAAAAAATGATGGCACCAATCGCCTTTGTAAATTATATCTTTACGTTTGAAATGAATGCTTTTATTTAATTACCTTTGAAAAGATTACCACAGAATTACTCAAGAAATCCAAGTAAATGAACAATTTAGAAAACTTACAGAGATGTTCAGCAACGAGAAAAAATATTAACAAAGCAAACATTTCAAAGGTACAAATAATGAAATGGAAAATCCTTTTCATTAAATGTTATATTTTAAACAGGTGATTATGAAAATTGGATTTAAAAATTCTTATCCCTCCCCTGACCATTTTCATAAATTACATTATTTCTTGTTTCAGAACTTATTTAAGAATGTATAAAAACAATCAAAAATCTCCCTTATTTTTTTAATACCCTGTTAGAAGATGTCAAAATGGTGATACTGTATTAACAATAATTATCAACTTAGCTAGGAAGTACTTTGAAAAGCATCATTACCATTATAAGGAATGTTCAGAAGGGGATTAGCCGTAGTTTCCCATAAATAAAAACTTCAAATTAGAGCAAATTAATTTTGACATATGTAAGATGCCATCTCAAAAATAACACTCAAAAATATACTCCTTCCCTCTTTATGTGGATATGCCACTGTAACTATTAAAATATGGTAATTTTAACAAAGCACCTATAAATTTACTATAATTAAATATTGTAAGGGCTGCATCATTATTGAGGATTTATCCATTTTTTTTTTTTTTTTCTTAAATTGGTGATTCAGATAAATTCCTAAAATTTAGGTTAAGTTAGGACTCTAACCTCATTATAGTTCTGTGAGAATTTTGATTAAATTTTTTTAAAAATTATGGAAATGGGCTTCATAATTCCATTTCAGGACAAAAAAAACAAAAAAAAAAACGGAGGTGGAAACTAAAACAGCAATATCCTGAAGGACAATGCCAATTTTGATATCTTCCTAGTTCTCAGTACAGTAAGTGCGTGATATGAGTTAATAAGTGCTTATCTGGTGCAAAAGATTCAATGTGTTGAAAGAGTCCAGTGCAAATAGGCATCATAACATAGAGCTGTTTGATGCTCCGTTTGTTCACAAGGCTGGATGGGCATTTCAAAGAGTTGCTGCACATGTTGGACATGATACCTCAGTATTGTTTTGATGTTGACATCTGTACTCAAATTGATATTGTCTTATAGTACATCAAGTTTTGGATGGCCATATAATAATAGCTTTGCCAAAATCGATTCACTGTAAGAGCAGAATGTATGGTGTTCACAGCACAGAGCATATGTGGCCCCATGATTAATAGTATTAACACAGACTATTGTTTACTTGCAGCTGGATTACATACCCACATGTCTCTAGTCAGGCTTTGACTAATGCCACATCACTGTGCATATTTCCAATCACTTCTCTCAGGTATCTTGAGAGGGTCACTGAGAGGCTGAATGGTGTTTATACCTCTTATATATAAATATTGTAGTTCTTCCTTCATCTTGTTCAGGTGGCTCTTTAGATGATGTTATCAAAATGCATTAGCCAGTTTAATGAAGTTCCTGTATATTCGGTCACATTTTCATTGTTTACCGGCAATACAAGACCCTGTTTATTTTTTTTTTATGCTTTTATTATGTTTTTATTTTATTTCTAGTTAAGCAAGAAAGGTTGTGCAGTTTCCACAAAATTTATATTTGGACGAAAAATAATTATTAATTGATGCAGTTTACAAATATAACCAATGCCTGCATCAGTCAATTTTCAGTATTCTTGTGATATTGAGGGAGGACAGGGAGTCCCTTCTTCCATTACTTTCAGAACAATGATATAAATAGGCAAGCATGCATTATGATGGATAAAAGTTTTTATGATGCCTCCCTTACTTCTTTTCTGGTGACACCTGGTATTTCTAGCAAAGTGTGGACATACAAACATTTAACTACAAATTTTCTATTTTTGTAAAAGAGAAAATTAAAGTGTTAATTTATAATACATACTTGATATCTTTAACTAATAATTTATCAATAAAATCTTTTGCGTCGTCTGTGATTTCATCAAAAGATTCATCACTGTAATCATACTGAGCCATGGTCACATTTGCCATTGTTTCACCGTCATTGTCTCCCATGAAAGGTGACAATCCTGATAATCTATAAAGATAACGAGTACATGATTATTTATAATAATAAAAGGCCTACTGAAGAATTAAGTCATACATATTATACCCAGTGCATTTAAAGAAATTAATGATAATGTACTACATGTATATGCATTTCATATCATTGTAAAATTATGGAGGAGGTAAGTCTAGATTAAAGTAATACTTAAATTTATTATCTTTTGGCTTACATGTTTCAAAGATGATAAATGGGCTCCCATCTCAGTTTTACTTAAAGGGCAAATGACACCAAAAATATCACTATCGAGATAATAAAGATAATAATGAATGTAACATAAAAAAAAAGAAAACAATAAGTTTTTATGGAAAAAAGTTACAAATTTTTTTAAGAAAGAGGTAACAAATAAGCGAAATGGGGGACCCTCCATTCAAAAACGTTAGCTGCCTGTGACGTAAACTTTGGTAAGCCGAGGCCGACGAGATTAATAGGCCCTGTAAATCTAGTCAAGCCTGTGGCTTGTGAATCGCGCCATGGCCTGTAAATCTCGTCGGCCTTGGGTTACCAAACCTGACGTCATAAGCAACGCTATTGCGGGATATTTTGGCAAAATTCAAAATGAATTTATATTACCGGAAGTGGCCTTTAAATTATGATTTCTTTATTAAATATGAAAGTAAAAAATAATAAAATTGATATTTAGTATCAGGAAAGTATTCAAAACTATATGAAATCAACTTCCGGTTTGGTGTCATTTGCCCTTTAAGCAGTGTTCGTGAAACTATGGGAAGTTACATAGAGCACTTAACAAGAAGATTGATAAAAAGTGGACAGCTTATCATTTGGTTGATGTATTAAATTCAGAAATATAATCATTTGAAATTAGTTAAGTTATCTTCAATAATCTTATTTGAGTGAATAAAAGAATTAATTCATCTAGAATGAAATTTATTCTTGTAGATATAAGAAAATGCAAAGTTGAGAAGCAATTTCATCAGAATTTTAAAATATGTAAAAATCTACAAGAAATTGTCTTTTTTCTCTTGATAGAGGTATAAAATGATAGGGAAGGGAGAGAGAAGTCCCCAGAAGTTCTCCAAAGATTGAAATGTTGGCCATAATCCCCTAACTTCTTACTATACTCTATCCAACGAAAGTTGGAGTAGGCGTGTCCAGTTAAACTTCCTATTTAACAAGTTAGAAAAAGTTAAATAGGAAGTTTAACTGGACACGCCCACTCCAACTTTCGTTGGACAGAGTATAATATAGTCTATGCATGAATTTTAAATTTGCTCAAAATTCATTAAAAAAATGAAAGAAACGGTTTCAATAATCATGTATAGGAATGTAAAAATTTTGTGAAGTTGTTTTCATACATAAAAAACAATTTTATGAATTGGTCGAGATGTCCCAACTCTGTAAACGAGACCAACAAGAAAGATAAGCCTGGCCACTGAAAGCTCACCTGATCATTTTGTATGAGCAGCAATCCAACCTTAATCATTTCCAGCAGACAAAAAAAAAACACTGATTATTAAAATCCAAAATGAAGACAATGAAAGTTGGATTGCTTAGACCCCGATGATCAGGTGATTTTTCTGTTCTGCCAGGCCCGTCTTTCTCGTTTGCCTTGGCCAAGCTTAGCCTTTAACAAGCTTGCAGTTGAAGATTTGCACCTGTTCGTGTTACTAGCAGTAGATTTACAGATGAAAATGGTCTAATTAGATTCATCACATGTATTTATGTATTTTTAAACATTTATATAAGCGATGTATATGTTAATACTAGCATTTCATTCTGCATAAATTGGGAAGTTTCGTTTATCATTTAACTTTATGATTATTATTTTAATTATTATTTGGTTATATGTTATCACTATATCACATACACAAGTACTTGGCATCTCAGCTGGTTGTAAAGGTATAAATCTCGCAGTGGAAGTATCGAAGGGATGCTATTATTTTTAACACATAAATGAAGTAAATTCTTTAACAATAGCTTTCACACATATTTTTCAGTTCAATATTTCAAATTGAAATGATCTCGGCAGAAAAAAATTGATGAAGAAAATTCATCTTCAGAGCTGCCGTGATTGTGTTAACTAATTTGCGACGTCACATGGGATGATTGATATTTTAGTGGGTTGGGCTAAGTAGCAACTTATAAAAATTTCCATAATTTTCGGTAGTAATGCCACGACTTATCTATTAAAAAAGT
Organism: Rhysida immarginata; assembly: GCA_023313115.1. NCBI lineage: Eukaryota > Metazoa > Arthropoda > Chilopoda > Scolopendromorpha > Scolopendridae > Rhysida > Rhysida immarginata. The sequence continues at coordinate 2,024,650 of JAHWFO010081800.1, forward strand.
GAAAATTTTGACGTGTGCGGCCAATCAGTCACTGTGGCCTAACTATTTGTTAAATTTTTGCTGCTGCAGCCTATCAGTCGCTGCGGCGTTATTACCAAAAATTACAGTAATTAGTAAAAGACAGTAAGGATTTGAGAAACAAAATTTTTTAGTCTTATCTAAAAGACGTGTTCTTTAATTTGAAAATTTTTAGGAAAATCATGCATAGACCCTATTCTAACAAGGGAACCAGTTTTACAAAAATATGAATACATATCCAAAATACGCAGATATACGAGTTATGTATTTTCGAACCAATTTTTCTTCTAAAGTTGAGTCATGACTGCCCACGACTAAATCGCTCCATCAGCTTTATCAATTATGGTCTCCATAGAGACCACTGCATCAACTGTTAATTCAAAATTTTTAAACTTCCAAACACGGTCAAAAATTGAATTTCAATGAAATTTGAAGACAGTTAGGAAAAAAATATGATTTTCAGATGTTGTTGATAATGGTTCATATACAATTGTATATAATTTTTGAAATGGTAATATTTAACCAAACACTTCAATTCTGTCTATGAAAAGGCAAAAAAAAAAAAAAAAAATTCCAGCACAAGTCCTTGCCAAGAAGGGTTGAGCCAAGAAAGAAGGACTCAATTTTAAGTTTAACAATAACAATAAAATTTATTCATATAAAAAATAGAATGAGAGTAAAATGAAGGTTTTAAGTATATGAAAATCATTTTAAGTATTGATAATAATTTTTATTTTGTAAAATTCCTTTTGAATTTATCATTTTTACTATAATGGCAGGAGATCTGCTGTTATTTTCATGACTCGTGTCCTCTTCAGTCAACTGTTCATCAATTACAGTCAATTCTCGTTAATACGAAACTGGTTAATACGAAATTCCGGTTAATAAGAAGACATTTTGTGGCCCGTCCCCGAGAAAGCAATTACTATGTAAAATTTTCTGCTTTATACGAACATATTTTCATTAAAATACGGTTTATACGAAGGAAAATTTCATAATTTTATTGAAAAATAGTCCTTTTAGGAACAATTTTAATGATAAAATTTCAGATTTCGAAGTGTAAAGTTAATAAAAATTATTCAAAGTTAATTATTAAAAGTTAAAAGTTAATTATTTTCAAAGTCATTTCATATGTGATTGCTTCTGAATTATTCGAATAAATGAATACTCGATTTTTTTAATCAGTCGATACTTAAGCTTAGAAAGTAAGTAGAAATTACTGTAAGCTTTTTTTCTATAATGTACTGTACGCTGTATTTGTTTTAGGCTCGACAAAAGAATATTTCCATTAGCGGCGATATTCTAAAAGAAAAAGCTAACCAGTTTGCAAACCAGCTGAACATTGAAAATTTCGCGTGCTCTAGTGACGAAACAACGCTGACGAAACCGCCCTATTTTATAATCTTCTGCCCGAGAAATCTTATCATTTAAATTCAATCTGCTCCATCAAATCAGAGAATGTTAGAATTGATGAAGGAAATTAAATCTTATATATCGTACAGTCAGGATGTTCCTGAAGACTTATTTACATTATATTGTAAAGTCAATAGTAATTTAGAAAAAAAAACTGTTTTAGCGCGAAAACAAATTGTTATTACAGATTTTTTTAGGAGAGATGAATAAAAATTATTTCTAACTTAAAGTACTCTATTTCCGTGCTTATTTCATAACACTTTTAGTAACACGAAATACGAATAATACGAAAATATTTCTTGGTCCCCACGATTTCGTATTAACGAGAATTGACTGTACTGTGTTTTTTGGACTGTCAGATTGTTAGATACAAGCAGACTCACAGTTAACCAAACGGTTTTAGGATTATTGCGTCTGGACAATTGCATACTAATTTGCATCCCATTATATGTACCATCAGTAAATTTTAAATGGTTTATTAGATGTAAATATTTTCTGTGTCCACGTGTTTAAAAATAATTATATCAAATTTAATTTTGAAAATAAGAAAAAGGAACTGCCACAACTGGAATAACATCCAATCAGGTATGAGTAATAAATCGAACTTTGACAATGGATGATTCATCAATAGAACGACCGAATGAATGTTAATTATTAGATTTCTAAAATTTATTTATTCACTTATACTTGGAAAAATAACCATTGAAGTACTTGGTAAATTTTAGCAAACAATTTATTTTTTTTTAAATAAACTCAGCCACTAACTCTTTGAACATGGAGCAAAAATGAAAATTAAATGGAAATATATTGATTTCAATAAATTAATAAAAATTCGACTCTCATCTGACAATACAATTAATTTAAAATTATTTTTAAACATTTTTAAAAGAAACAGTTAATAATCTTATTTTATTAGTTTATTATTTTTTAAGTTAATGTTATTAAAAAATTAAAAACCTATGCTACACACATTATTCTGGTTACTGGTTGGTGGTCATAATAATGTTGCTTGACTGCATGTACTTTTATATTCTAAAACTGTTTTTAAAGATAGGTGTGTGGATAAACTTAATAAATATATGATAGATTATTACTTAATTTCTTATGAGCTTAATTATATAATTATAATAAACTGGATAGTCAAATTTTTTTTTTTTTTTTTTTGTACATGTGATATTTCATAAGGGTGATTTTGAAGTCCTGCAAACTTTATTTCCATTATTTTCTCATAAATATAAAGATGCCATTTTGAAATTGTGATATATAAGCTTCATTTTATGCATGATAAACGGCATTATTATTGAGGACACAATCATATGATACAGCATGGGGCTTAGCATATTACAAAAGGTGTTCATTGTGGAGTTTTATTTGAAGACTAATTTTTCATAGAATAGTTCTAACTTCAACTTTTACTATAAGTAACAATGTAATACATAAAATAAAAATATATACAGCACCAATTTTGTGTTGATATCTTTCATTTTTCAAAAGGTTAAAATAGGGGGTATGGGAGGCAGAACTTTAGAATCACCCTGTATATTTTAGTAAATACAAAGAAAGTAATAAAATAATTATATATCTTACAAGACATAGCAAATAACTCCTACACTCCACATATCAGTTGTATATGTCACGTTTTCATAGTTGATTACTTCTGGGGCTACAAATTCAGGAGTGCCGAAGAGAATTTGGAGTTCCTTTTTAGGGTCATATTTCCTTGCAAGGCCAAAGTCAATCAGCTTGATTCTATTACCAGTCTTTGAGAGGCAAAGAACATTCTCTGGCTGCAATGAATATTAGTTATAAAATCATTATAAGAGAAAAGATTATATAAAATAAATCCCTTACCCTTATAGCAACATTAAAATATAATGTCCATAATAATATTAAGCATATCCTTATAAAACCTATGTAACTGATTTATACAAGTTCCTTTTTAAAAATGAAATGTTTTGACTTTCTTTCATTACTTACTCATTATTTTAACCTAATTATGCTGCAGTTAGTGTAAGTTATAAAAGTAAAAATTTTAAAAATAATTTTAAGAAAATTGAGAAAATTAGAATAATGGAACTGCATCATCATCAAGAATAATAAATTTTATTTGTGTATTTGATTTAATATCCATTCTGAATTATCTCTTCCACATGAAAGATACATTGATAAGTTCTGGCAATGTTAATAATTGCAGTCACATATCTTGTAGGTCAAAAAATATTATTACTACAGGAATAGATTAGAAATTACTACTTCTCATTGATTCCTTTTACTAACTTCTTTTTGCTTTAATGAACTTTTATGATTGTACAAGGGCAAGCCAAAACAAGTCAAGATTTAATTGATTTATCAGAAACCATTCATTATAAAACTTTGTAGCCTGGGTTTTGTTCCTCATTTGAATGTGTTTTTACCAGATTTTTCCAAGTACCGTACTTAAACATAGGCTATAGCCCAAACTCTGTAGAATCCTTAAAACTGCATTCAACACATTTTTTTCTGCAATCAACTGTGATAGGAATGAAAGCTGCCTACATCTTTTGACCCAGAGAACAAATCAGGTAGCATACTTTGGAAATCAGTATCATTCCCCATATAAAAAAGTGAAGGCTGTGTCATCTGTGAAGAAAATGTTATTACATTCTTATCAATAAGTACATCTCTAAATGGACCATATTACATGTACAGATATTGCTGAATCCCATTCATGAATTCTAGATCTTCATACAAATGAATGGCAACTCCATCATAATAATGTGTGGCCTTGTATTGCTAACCTTAAGAGAAATTTTTGCCAAAGAAAAGCATTTCATACATGCTACACCCCTGCACTTGAAAAAAGATTGACACGCAGTGACTTTTTATTTCCAAAAGTAACTGTCAGATTGGTTATAGATTTTCCAGTTCTTGAGTTTGTTGGATCATAGGATTAAAACACAACTAGCATGGATGTTTTTCTCTGGATCTTTGTTGAATGTATTGAGCGACACAACCTAAGAGAAAACCGTGGGTCATCCAAATCGAGAGAAAACGTAGCCTGCACGTTGGCAGCACCCAGCCAAGTATGCTAGCATCATTCCTGTGTAAATTGGACTTTGTATAAATTTTGACTTGGTGGTGGCTGCATTCTCAATATTATTCAATTTTTATAATGGCAATATGCTTATCATAAGCTAGTTGGTACAGATTAAAAAATGTTAATAAAAAAATAAAGTATACACCCTGTCCTCCATTGTTTTGTTCTAATCATTGTCATTGGTGAGTTCCTGCACTTTATTTACTTGCATTTGTTTTATTCTGAAGGTAAATACAGTAGTTTTCCCTTAAGATATGCTAATTTTATTGTCTAGAACTTAAACTCAAGAATTGTCTACAACAGGGCTGATCAAATGGGGGTTGCAGTGGTTCCTGACCTGGGGGGGGGGGGGTCGGGTACTGTATATATTGTATAATATACTAGTATATTCAATATTATACGTTAGTTTCATTTGAAGTTCGTCAGGTCAAAGTTAGTCTTAACCCCCCTTCCCTTCCTCTTGTAAAATATGGTCCCACAAATTTAAGTGCTTTTTTTTAGGTCAAAATTTTTCACATTGTAGTAGAATACTTACTGTATTACATTTGTAATTTAGTTTGTACATAATTTTTTATTTCGGGACCTCAATAATATTGTAGCATCTGCCCTGGTCCATATGTACAAATACCATACAAACATACTGGTACAGTACTAAGAAAAATTTCTTATCAGTGCATCATAGTATTCCTAACTGAATGACATTAAAACAGCCATATTAAATATGGGATGGGGGGGGGGGGGGTCATTCAGGAACTATTTTAAACAAATTTCTTGAAGGAGTGGGTACTATTAAAGAGCAGTATTCAAACAAGGTTGATGATGGAAGTTTCACTTAGAGAAACTTTAAATTCTATTTTAAATTATGCCTTAAATAGAACATACAGTGTACACAAAAAGGTATGTATTGTGAAGTTAATAGCCATCTACCTTCATGTCCAGATGTAAAATGTTCTTTTGGTGCATAAAATCAACCCCTTCACATATTTGTCTCATGAAAATACTGCATACTTTCTCTGTTAGCACAAAGTCATCATCAATTACTCTCTCAAAAAGTTCTCCTCCTTCAATTCTAAAAGAAAAAAAAAACAAGTTTAGAAGTACATTTAAGGGGTATATCCTACTGTTAAATGAGAAAAATGTTAATGCTTATATTACTAAATAATTAGCACATTGTTCAAATGATCCCTGTGAGGAATTTGGTATTCAAGATAAAAAGAATTTATTGTTCCTCATTTAGGACTAAAATACAAAATAATATTTATTTGGTTTGTTAACTTTTCTAAGCACTTTAGAACATTTGTATTTGCTATAATAATACATTTCTTAGTACATACTCGTATTTATGAGGATGGTTCAAAAAGTTATTGAAAATTATATATATTAGTTGCATGATTATGACATTTTTCTACATAATCATTCTCCTTTTTAGTTCATTTCTAATACAAGTTGCACCATAAGTTTTTTATTCCAGCTGAAAAAAATTGTTTTTGGTTTTTTCAGCAGGAATTCACCACTTCTTTACCTCCCCTTCACTCCAAAATCTCTCTCTTCACTCATGCATTCTTCTTTCACCAAGACAGGCATTTCCATACTGTTACAATAGTCTTTAATGAATTTTGTGAGACTTCACATCATCCAATCACAAAAATCTGATGACTCCTTATCACTCCTCGTCAGATGTATATACTGCCTTTCTAATTATGCCATCATGCCATTCTCTCAGGCGATGCCAACACTTTCTGTAAGAATATTTTTCCTAAATTTGAAATGCCTGGGGTAATCCTTTCTTGAAATGTTGTCAATTTGTTGTTACTTTCTGAACCATCTTCATGGTATATTCAAACCTAGTTCAGGTAATTACAAACATTCCTTCTTGGTTATTTTATTGTGATAATTTTATTATTAATTAAACCCATTACAGAATATCAGATGATACAATAAATTGCATAACATTACAAATTTATTAGCATTTAACTTACAACTCTAGGATGAGAACCATCTCCTTTTTGCCATCATCAAAGGCATCATACAGTTGAAGGAGACGGGGATGTTGAAGCAATTGCATAATTTCCACCTCCCTCTCCACATCCATTCTGTCACCTTTAGTTGGGGTGTTGATGAATTTGGCAGCCAATGTCCGGTTTGTCTTAATCTCTTGGCATCTATAGACAACGCCAAACTTACCCCTAAAAATATCAGTCAATAAAACATCAAAAAATGAAGTGATTAAAATAATATTAATATTTTCAAGCTGGAAAAGGGTCAATAAGTTAATGAATGAAAAATTGCATTATTGATTAAGTAAAGAACTTTAGTTTTAATGAAATTCAGTTAATTTTTATTTATTTAAATTAGTCTTCAAGTTACGTTTGAACTATTTTCTTTTTCTAATGAATAATAACACGATTATTCATTTTTAATATTTAATAATTTATTTTGACAATACATTTATTTTGACATTATTAATTCCACTTTAGTGCCTCGGCTCAATTACAGGAGAGAATCTGTTGTAAATTCTAATATTAACATTTTAATGAAAAATAAATTTTTATTAAATTTTAAAATCAATATAATGCCTTTGTGATTTTGGATGATCAAATTTATAAAAACTGTTTCAACTAAAATTTTTCTTGTTTTGATGCTAATGCTACTTTTAATTATTTTAAAGTGCAAAATTCTCATATTTATAATAAAATATAGTTATTAATTAAAAATAAAAAAAATAAATAATAATTAAAAAACAATTAATAAATAATAAATAAAATCAAAATAAAAAGCTGACGTTTTGGATAGAGACTATCCTTTATCAAAGCAAAAAGGATAATTCTCTAAAAGCAAATAGAATATTACAGACTTATAAATAATTTCAGGATAATTCTCTA
>JAHWFO010081800.1:2032138-2106319 GCA_023313115.1 Rhysida immarginata
GGTTTTTATTTTTATATTAATTAAATAATTTCAGGATAATTCTCTAATATTCTATTTGCTTTTAGAGAATTGTCCTTTTTGCTTTGATAAAGGATAGTTTCTATCCGAAACGTCAGCTTTTTATTTTGATTTTATGTATTATTTATTAATTATTATTATTATTTTTTTTTTTAAATTAATAACTATTATTTATTGTATTCCAGGGATTTTGTGTCTCGTCTTTCTCTCATATATATATCCGTTCATATTTATAATACTGTCATTAAATTTTAAAATTGTTAAATTTATAATTATCTCAAGATTTCTAATAAGCATAAATAAATATAATTGTAATTCCTCCCCCCCCCCCCATAATAAAAAAAAAGATAATTCAAGTTCGTAACTATTAAAAAGAGTGCTTTTTAATAAATTAATGCAAATGAATTTTAAATTATGAGTGCCTCCAAATTTTTAAATTTATATTTTTATATGCTTTTATAAATTTATAACAATTCAAAACTGCTAACTAATGTAAATTTTTAATAATTCTTAAACTCTTTCTGGCTTCAGAATTTATTCAACTCAAAAGTATTAATTTTTCAATTAAACTTTAAATTATATTAAAGAATATATTTTAAATTAAATTAGCAGCTAAAAATAATAAATAAAAAGCATAATTATAAATAAGTAAAAAAGTGCAGAAAAGAACGTGACACTGTATTTTAAAAGAAAAAAAATAAATAAATAACGACGGTTTGAGCATGCGCAATTCACAGAAGCTAATGACGTCAGAGGATAACGAAAAGAGAGGGAAAAATGTGATAAAAGAGAAGTGATAAAAACAACATTCTTTTGTTTTCATCATAGAGAATTCATACCGGATATTGAAAAACGTAAAACGAAAAAATAATAAAGAAAAAAGTTCCAAGATATTTATTAAATTAAAGAAAAAATAAACGAGAGAACTTTTACTTTCAATTTCTCTTCTTATTCATGCAAAATTAAACACTTAAATTTAATACTAATTAGCTGTAGTTGACTAGCAACTTAATTTTGAGTTTGCTGACGAAGCTCTCGGATTAAGTGCATGCATGTAACAATATTGCTTGTTTTGTTCACTTGCCATATAGGAGGGAAAAATGTTAAACTCGCGACTTCGCCTAGGTGAATAGAAAAAAGAAAAGTTTATTTTTTTCTTCTGTGAAATTCAATTCAGGGGATCTATTGATCTTATGTGTGATTTAATCAGAATAAAAAAAAAAAAAAAAAAAAAGCTGTCGACTTAAACCACTAGTTTGGCTCCCAGTTAAAGAGTTTATCTTATAAACGTTGATTAGAAAATTTTGTTGATACGGTTACAAATAACGGCTTTTTATTATAATAAATACAGTACTTTGAAAACAAAAGCATTCCAAGCGTACTTAACAATGTAAAGAGTATCATATTCGTCAAATATCCACGAGTTTGTTTCTACGATAATGGAAGTTTTCTTAAATGGTAGCCAGTGGCCGTAAAATATATTGTAAAACCAATTTAGTCGTCCAGTAGACTAGGAAACAACTTCGCCAGATTGTTCTTTGTTTGAGAGAAAGCCTTTTGATGTCATCAAGAACCATATCATGTCGATGTGTTAGCGACGTGCTATAACCAGTTTTATTACCCGTTTCTTCAGGGTATCGTCAATGCGAACTTCACACAACTAACATCAACAGCCAACTGTTTTGGCTAGATAAATCTAGCGACTCATTCTCTGTAATAGAGAACTTTTGGTATGTCATTAATGGTCAACTTAATGTCTTTGCACTATGCACATGGATGCAGATCAACGCCGCAAGATTAGTCGAATGGACACTATTTTAATTACAAATAGAAAAGGGAAGGAAAAATTTCGTGACCTGGACTCGAACCAGGGACCATGCTTTTCGCTGGCACCGCTGTTACCAATTGAGCTATCGCGGACATGAACTGCCAAGCTCTTACAATGTCCACATGGGCTTCCACGAAGCCACAAATCAGTTCAATGGGAAGAGCAGGCCCCCGACTCGCGGCTTGACTTGCTCCGCCGATTGAGCTGATTTGCAGCTTGATGGAAGTCCATGTGGACATTGTAACAGACTGGCGGTTCATGTCCGCGATAGCTTAATTGGTAAGAGCAGTGCCAGCGAAAGGCCCTGGTATGAGTCCAGGTCGCGGAATTTCTCCTTCCTTTTTCTATTTGTAAGCACGATATATTTGAAGGGTTTCTTCAGTTATATTATTATCTTCTCTTTAAGACATTATTTGGTAATTATTCTAGTCGATATCATGGCGCTTGCAATATGTACAGCCCAACATCGCCACTATACAACAACATTATAACTGTCTCCTTGACCATAGCATTCATGTAGCACATCGGAAATTAAATCTATTTTTTATCTGATTGTAAAATTTGTGTAGGCATTTAAAGCACTCCTTCCAGTTGTTGCAATTTCTACGTCGGACATTGTACTTAAGAAAAACAGTGAATATCACAATTAATGCGGTAAATGATTACATGTATTAAATCTGTCTAGTATATTTACTTTAAGAGTTCAAAATATGCTTCAATATGACAGATTATTGCTCTCAAGATTACGGAGTTTCGAGAGGATGCAATTAGTGAATGGAGGCAAGATAAGTTTTCAAGAGATGCTTCTAATGAATATCTATTATCTTCGAGAATGATCAATATTTGCAAACTGCGAATCCGATTCGGACCACATTTATCAAAAACTCGTTGAAAACATGAAGGTTTGCGAAGAAAAAAATTTACATAAAGGGAATAAATGGAGAATAGGCTATGAATATATACTTGTTGTTAACTTTTAGGAGTTCCAATGATACTGTTTTACCAGTGAAGATTAAAGTGTTTAAAATAAAAGTATAAGCTGTTTACTAATGGTTGCAGCGGTTTGACGTTGGAAATGAGGCAGAGCACCTTCCTGTTGAAAGATAAAGTGGCATTGTCGATTGCATGAGCCAATTTTCAAGCATGTCCAGACGTTGTCATAGTTTCTTCCGCAAAGGAAAACGATCCATAAAATATTAAATTTTGAGGAGATTTTGAAAAGACGGACAATTAAAACAAACTTTAAAGCTAAGTTTGATTTACATAACCAAACGTCATAATATCAGATTAATATTAAATCGGCTGCAAGAAATTCACGATTCTACTGCAATCATTTGTAAACACCATCTGAGATCTGCAACTTTATAAATAAAATTGGTTGCTTAATAATTTTTTGTTTATTTCATATAAGGGAGGAATTTTATAATCATGTAAAGTGTAAAATTCGAAGATAAATGATAAAAGAAGCATGAATAAGATTGATCATTTATCTTAAGAAAGAGAAACGTTGATGAGTGAAGGAAACCTCGAAAACGTTTGTTTGTTTATTGATCAACGAATAATTATTGATGATCATCTATACAATAAGAACAACAAATCATATTTTAATAATTTATGACATCATTATCTCGCCATTGAATTACGGTATTCCATCAATCAGAAAAAAAAATTGATGACCAGCATTGCCATTGAAACATCAACAACTATTTATTGAACTGGTCTATCAGATGGTTCCTTCATTAAATTGATGTAACATCTTCTCTTCATTCTATCTACAGCGCAGAGATTGGATGTGTGAATGAACTTGGCATGTGATTATGTCAGTCAATATGGTCATCATTCTTATTTTTTTTATTACTTTCATTTTCCTGGAAGTGTTATTTTTATTCACAAACATTTCTTAAAATTTGTATTATTTAAAAAGTAATTAAAAAATACAAAAATTAATTTAAAAAATTAAAGTATTTCCTTCTGGATAAAACAAGAGGTTAACGTCATACATTGTAACTGTTTCTCTTGTTTATTTACAAAATATAAAAAAAGAAAATTCAAAATGCTCATTAAATTTATTCCAAAATTCACTCCACAGTGATGATCATTCGTGGGCTGCGAGAGAGATAATTTTCGTTAAAACTTCATATATCATTTTCTTCTTTTTCCTCATATTTTTAAGACTTAATTAAAATCGAGTAAGTTTCAAATTATGGCACTCAATATATTTCGTCGTCGGTTCCTCGTTTGTTGTGCAGACGTTCTGCCTTCGTCTGTGTCCTGACTCCGTATATCTCGGTTACGAGAGGTAGCATCTTCATTTTAAGGTCACAACCATATGCTCTTTGAGATCTGCAACTCTGATATTCAGATGTTAATACAGTAGTACAATGTATAGATTATGTTAGGCCCCTCATGAAGGGCGTACAAGATTGAATAATGCATATGATAAGTAAAAAGATGAGAATCTTTATTGTGGATAATACGAAATATATGTGTTTGAGAGGGGTAAAGGAGCGAACGAAATGCATGATAGAAGTGAATGGGGGACTTTTAGAGCAAGTGGATTTGGTGTAGTAGGTAACATGCTTGAATGAAAAGGTGGTGTTGACGAGATTATGAGCAGAAGAGCCCAGATATAAGCCGATGGCCGCTCTGATAAATATGAAAATATAACGATTTATCGGTTTAAGCAAAAGTGATCGTGTACAAAAGAATGTTGTTGACTATGTTGAGTATGGAAATTAAACTTCTGTGTGCTACGAGAAGCTAGGGAATATTTAGATGCAGTTGGGATGAAATTTTTGGCTAACCTGAGTAGTTGGGGTAAAACTTGGATGTGTGGAGTGAATAGAAAAATGGCGGATGAGGTTGTAAATTATTTTGAAATGATTTGGATATGTGAAATGAGTGAAGTACGACTGACTAAACGATGAATGTTGGAGATGGAGGCCAAGGAAAGTATCGCGGGATCCTACATGAAAAACATAATATTGGATGAAGTTGGTATTGTGCATAGGTAAAGGATATTTGATGCCACTTGACTAGGATCTTTTTATCTAACTTCTTTTCTATGTGCAGGGATTTTTGTTTTTACTTGTCGTTTAAAATAATTGATTCTTCTCCGTAAATAGAATTTTAAAAGGTTAGAAAAACAGTGCTATCTTGCGAAACTTTGTGGTTAGAAAAATTTTCTATTTGCGAAAAGCGCAAGCTATGTGGTGAATACACTTTTATTCGTACCAATATTTCGTAGAATTAAATTTGTTCCAAAATTTCTATTTTAAATAAATCGAAATTTTGACTATCACATGATAAGAAAACATAGTTCATCCGAGAGTTTCGTCACGTTATTTCTGCTAGAAAGACTAAAGTTTTATGAAATAAGTGTAAATACTTCGCTTCTACTATAGATACAGCCGCAGCTTATATTTTTTTTCAGGCACCATGCATGAATTATTCAATATTCAGAAGAAAGACTAGAAGTGAAAAAATCGATTATATACGGGACTTAAAAATTGACAATAATTTTAAAGAAAATTTGCAGATATAAAAAAAATCATATGTAGGCTACAACAGAAGAATAAAAATGTTAAAAAGGCGTTTCGAAACAATATATACATAAATTATAACACTGCACATACGTCTATTTAAAAATAAATTTAAATATAAAAAACATTTTCTGTTCCAAATTACGTGACATTACGACAAATTTGGTGTGAAAAAGACAACGTAGTTTTTAGAGGGCGTTTCTCCCCTACCTCCCAATTTCCGTATGAATATGAAAAAAGTCTCTGACGTCACTTTGTCTGTGAATAGGGATTTCCCGAGGCTCTAGGGGTGGGTCTAGTTCTGTGAGGGGGAGAGGGAAAGAAACAAAAACAAATTAAGTAAGAAACAACTCGAGTACTGTCACTGATTAAAGATGAAGAGAAAAAGTTATCATACACCCACAGTATTCACAATTTCGTCAAGAATCACCAAGAAACGTAGACATAAAGAAGTATTTCAAATGCTGGCCGTGCAAGTAGAGTACTTCAATTAAACAGTTTAGAGATGTGTTATATTTAGAAATATCTATGCTAATACATTCTTCAGTAAAACATATATGAATAGATGGTTCGAGTCGTAGTTACAAACGTTTCTGTAACTATCAGACAGGATTGTAATTCTTTCTTTCCATTATAATACAGTAAAGAAAAATCTAAAGTTGAAGCGATTTATTAGATATATAAAATCTCACTAACAGCATAAAATATAAAGACATGCAATTATGCGCCGGAGAATATAAACTTAATAGAACGAATGTGAGCAAAAGTATACAAAAGTAGAACTATCTTCTAATTTAACGAAAGATACGCAATCGGATATTTCTGTTAAATTTATCTAATATGCTTTGCCGCTTCTGCCTAATTGTGGCTGCACAGCTGGCAAAGCAGACATGTGCAATTTCCGTATCCCTCCCTCTCCCTCAAGTGAGATAAAGTTGGACTGGGGGCTTGGATGTATGTGGGTAACTTTTCTCTCTCACCCCGAACCAGCCGACCTCTTACCTGCCAAGCTCCTCTGTTAACTTGTAAGTGTCCTTAACATTTTCGCCCTTCCGGACGATTACATTCCTAGGCTCAAAGGAGGCTTCTAGCTCTGTAATGAAAGTGGTTACCTGTCTGTCATTCCGTTAAATGCTTCACCACTTCAACTTTTTGCTTTATTATTCCCCTTCCCAAGAATTAATGTTGTTTATTTAATTATTTCCTTTTGTAACAAAAGCTCTAATGCACTTGCTGCTCAAGAAGCATGCTCTCTTGTTTCTTTGAAATAAATACCCGTAAACTATTGTCTCTTTCTTGCAGAATAGAGAATTCTGTAAACTAAGAATTCGTAAAATAATTTACATTTTTAGGTTAAACAATTTACAGCTGTAATGAAATGAATTAAGAATAGGCTATACAAAGTTGATGTCTCAAAATGCATTATTAGTTTGGATCGTTGTTGTGCATCATTACTTATCGTCGCCCGATTTTGAATACACTTAATTTAGGAAACTATTTTTAAAACAACTCCTTATTATGTTCTTTAAATGATATTTATATAATTTATTTCCTCCCCTTAATCGACCTTGCAAGATTTTCTAGAACATCTATGTCATTATGAACATGCGTAATGAATCAAATTTATTTTTAAATCCGTAAACCCACCAGTGGAAGAAAATATTTGGAATTAAAAATATTGTCGCATTTAAGATTGATTCAGAGTTTAAAATTAGAAAAGTTCACTAGAGGAAAAGGAGTGTTACGGAGAGGAGGGGAGTTATCATTGCCGGATGTGAATGACGTCATATCGAGGTCGTTGTGACGTCAAAGTAGTCGATGAATGGTGAAAGAAGTGGCGAACGGGAAAAAAGTGAACTAAAAAATAACTTTCTCGTAAAGCGAAGTGTTTCATTCACCTGCAATCGCTCATTCATCTTATTTGAAGGAGCCAATTGTCGACCTAACAGACCCTAACTTGTATTCGTAGGCAATAAATTTTATATCGTTTTTAAATTAATTGGTATACTATTTGATACAGACTGGATAACAAGGTAATTAGAATTTTTCTGTGAAGTACACAAATATTAAAACAGGACGCAAAGCTTACCGTCTCCTGGATCGGTTTCGTCGATGTAAATGGACATTGTGCTATTAGATCTGCAAGAAGAAAAGTTGAAATTAATTTTTTAAAATTTATTTAAGCTAATTAATCTGTAATTTGAACACATGAATCTCTAACAATTATAAAAAAATATGTGCTGCTTATCTATGAACACTATTTTTTTTTTATTAATTCATAATTCCGGCTAGAAAACTTTTGTTATTCTTCTCCCATAACATTTATCGTGCGTAATTTTGTCCTTCGTCGTTTATAATTTCTGTTTTTGTTAGATGATCACATCACGTAAATCGAACTAAGTCCCACCACCCATTTAACGATTATTAAATTAAAATTCCATTTAATGATCAAAACAGAAAGATATTAACTGGATAGATTCATCTGCAAACATAGTTGATATGATTACGGAGGATTGTTTCATGTTTATGGCCACGAGAACATACTTACTGTAGATCTACTGAAGCCAATTTCTCCACCAACTATTGTGTTCTATGTGTTGTTTCTTCTAGCAATCGTTTGACATCTTAGGAGGCTCACTGTAAAAGGCTTCTATAGATAACAGCGAGGGCGATTCTGTTCCACTTCTCTTGACAGGCTTTCCATAACCCAGAAAGTGTTATTCTCGGACGTCTAACATGACGAGCTCTTTTAAGGCGACCGAATCCACAAAAATCCATGGGAGAGGCATCGGGTCACTTCACAGGGATGTCTGTGAATGGGATAACTTTAATACCAGTTTCCTCTTCCATTCGGGCACAGTACAGGGCAGTCCATATAGCAGTGTGACTGGTTACTTTGTCCTGGTGGATGGATGTTCCAGTCCTTTGCCCTACGTCTATATAACCGTGGGATATTGTACCGATATATGAGTTCCAAAGACACTGTCTGATAGTAGGCAGCATTTATCATTGCTTTAGATCCCACTTTTTATAAGGATAATAATTATTTAAGAGTAGGAGTTATAATAAAGTATATTAATTAAAAAACAAGAACTCCATTTAATTAAAAGAAATAAAAATAAAAATAAATAATAAAAAAAATTGAATAAAAGTCACCCAATGGAGAAATACAAAGTTGAAGTGGACGAAACACAAATAGATCCCACTTTTTTGTTGATCAGACGTCATTTATAGCTGTACTCAGCAACTACCATAAATCCTTTCGGAAAACTCCCCTTATATTGACGCACCCAGTCAGATCGAGTAGTATCACTCTGTTGTCGATAAAAAAAATTGCCCGTGTCTTGACATCGTTCGATAAACAGACCCGAGCTTTTCCAAGGTGACTACGTTTTTTCCATTTGTTGCCTGCCAAATAAGGTTCATACAGGTTTACTGCTCTTGGTTCGCGTCTCTGCAATGTCTCTTGGTAATCAAGCGTGAACTCGGGCCTTATAACGCCGTTCTAATTTCAAATATTGACGAATAATAGGTTTGCAGATGCAACAGAGGTTCCAATCTTGCTTGCAATGGCACGTTGTATTTTCCGAATGTTATCCTTAATACGGGAAGAACGGCGGTGCGCTTTTCATACAGCAGCGCTGCACTGTTGATTGTTTGGATATATTTGTCTTCACCGTTTGATAACTTTTGTTATACCTTTTTTGGAAATAATGAAACCTATTCCTTTACATTATAATATTATTGTGAATAAGAGTAACCAGCATCAGAAAGAGATACGATGAAGTCCTCCAGATTCAATTTTTGAGGGCATTTTGGCAGCAAACTTGAAAATGAAGAACGAAATTATCAATTCGATTGTTACCGAATTCAAGTATAAAATTTCACGAGCCTTCATGGATTTCAAACTTGTGCTATGACGTTTTAACAATCCTCACCATAAACATGAAACAATTCTCTGTATACTCTTCCTGTGAAAGTTTGACTGAGCGTGTTCAGTTAAACTTCCGATTTCAGTTGTTAGCCATTGCTGCAAAGTAAAATTAACTAAGTAATTACAAGTAAAAGTAAAATGTCTAAACATTGAAATTGGAGATTAATTGGATACGCCCAGTCAAACTTTCATTGGACAGAGTTTAATCGAAATTTGGCGAGTTTAACAAGTACATAGGCACAAGACCTAGAATGAAAGCTGATTAGCTTAATTCAGGCCGTTAATAAATGTTCAATATTATATTCATCTTGCACAGAGCCCATGAAAAGCTATTTACGTTAATATTCCACCAAACCAGTCTTTCATATAACAGTTTTCTTAAACGTTTATAGGATGATGAGATTAAACAATGAACCACACTTACTTCGGCAATCGAACAATGGAGTGGATAAGAACCTCGATGGACTTAAGAGGTCATCCACGATAAGCAAAGAGAAACCAAAAAGACCAAAAGTAGACAAAATCATAAAAGAAAAACAGGGGAAAAAAAGATCACAATTTCCTGTGAGCTCGGAAGGAGCATTGCTAATGTCTTCAACGTTGACATCCAGAATGTGCCTCGGCTTCTGCTACCTCGTTGTTTTGAGACTTCACTTTCTCATCATATTCACAGAAGAAGATCTTGGAAAATTTCCTGATGACTCTGACGAGTCATTTCGAAGTTGCTGCGGATGATGTGATTCTTCATAGTTCTATCGAATTGGTAATGTTCTGAAATGATTGCATCTCTTTCCACGTGCTTTTTTTTTCAGGACTGAAATACAGATTTGACTAGCAGTTTGTTGACGATGCCAAGGGCACTTCTGCGGCCTATGAGTGCCATGAGACTTAATTTACTTTTTTAAATCTGGCCCAGCAGATTTTGAATCAATAATGACACCAAGGCATGGGCGTAGCTAGGATTTATGTTTGGGGGGGGGGGGGTGTTGCTGAATAAAGCCAATACCCATACTCCAAGGTTTCGCCATGTACCTGCTCCCCCCCTCTCTCCTTTGGCTACGCCGATGCACCAAGGTACTTGTATTTATTCACCCAGTCGAGATGTTATTCATATGAAAAGAGAGACACCGAAGTTTTTTGTTTTAGTACATGGTTTTGCACTGATCTGATCATGCACCATGTGCGCTCGAAATTTTGGGGTAAAATTAGGAGATTTGAAATCCGCTCAAAAAAGTGTCTCTAAAACTCCGTAAAAACTGATTTTTCTGGTGCTTTTATAGATTTATTAAGGATTTTTCACTCATTTTAGGGGAATTTATTTGAAAATATGTTTCCCAATTTGAGCTGTTCTAAAAGTAACATATTATATATTACTAATGTTTAAATCGTTGGGAGAAATATTTATGAAGAAAATAATTTTTAAATTTTACGGTTTTTTATAGTGTACTAGGTAGCGGAACCCAGTGTATTTCAACGGAATAAAATGAATCATTATTAGATTGTAGGATAAAATAGAAAATGAAACCAATTGAGGTGACAGCATTTTAATGGTAGGTTACACGATGTTCCTTTCGAAAACGATCGAAAGTAATATAGGACATAACTTCGAAGTAATATAGGACATAACTTGTTAGTAATATCGGAGTTTATTAGCAAAAAATATTGTGTATGCGGAAAACATAATTTTTCCCTTATACGTACATGTAATTCGTCACATCTCCACACGATCTTCGATGCGTGTGAGGCACATCTCACACGAAAAGATAGTTCATGTCAAGTTTTAGCTAATAACTGTGGCGTTAAAATTCTGCTACGAACTTCCAAGTTAAAGTCTTGCAGTTCAGTTGGGTGCTGAT
This sequence comes from Rhysida immarginata, assembly GCA_023313115.1. Classification (NCBI taxonomy): domain Eukaryota; kingdom Metazoa; phylum Arthropoda; class Chilopoda; order Scolopendromorpha; family Scolopendridae; genus Rhysida; species Rhysida immarginata. The sequence goes on from JAHWFO010081800.1 coordinate 2,043,317, forward strand.
CAAGTGTATGAATACATACGCGTTCTTGATGAATGCCCCACATGAAAATCCTAGTGGCCATGGAATAGGAGCACCCTCAGCCACAGAAGTTATCAAAATTGTCTACTTCTATCTAAATATTGAGTCTCATATCTCTGAAATTGTGACCGCGACGCTCTTACAGATCGCATATGATTGGTCGCTTGACTAAGACAAATTTGTCTTTCTACACCATTTTAATTGTTTATAGCCAAACGCTGCCTTTTAGCTTCAGCGTATTTCATCCCAAAGAAGACTTAATACGCCGCGGCATTTTGAAAAAAAAATCGGCATTAAGAATAACCACAAAACACTTACTGCAGTTATTAACTAAAACAATTAAATAACCAAATCCAATCAGAGCAACAAAATACATTACACCGGTAATCTCTAAATTCAATCTGGTAACAATAACCATATAGAAAGGAAGTAAAAACTCTTTTCTCTATGACAATAACACCATCCACAACAATATTTAAAAGTAAGGATAAAAAAATTAAAAAAGAAAAAAAACCCACACTTTAACGCCATCTATTGGTATAGTCTTGAACGATAGTCTTCATATAAAAATTAAATTAATTAATTGCCACTAATTGATCAATAATTTAGTGGATTTTTTAATTGATTCATGTATTGTCATCAGGTATAAGTAAATGTGCAAAATTTCAAGTCAATCGGTTAATAAGAAATCACAAAAATTTCGATTACAAAATTCCACCCAAACAAACAGACAGAAAGCAAGTAGAATAAAGTGTGTTAAAAAAATCAATATCGACAACCAACAAAAATACACTCACATTATTGGAAAATTTTTAATATGCACTAAAATCGTCATTGCTTATTCCTTAAGTTACCTAACATAACAAAATACTGTATATTCCAAAACAATGCATGTAAATCGGAGTTTCTCGAGTTATAAGCACACTAGAAGAATCAGCATTTGAGTTTTATAATATGTATAGATATAGATAATTAAGTATGGAAGAACTGTTAAACAGAATGGTTCATAACGAAGAAAGGAGACAAAAAGGAAGAAAATCTGAAAAATTAAACAACCGATCATATGTTGAAACAGAGGAATGTTTTTTCATCTTATCCGCACACGAAATGGAAAAATGAAATATTTAACATACTTTTCATATTTTTTTTTTTAATTTCTCACATTTCGAAAGGCGCTCTTAAACTATTTAGAAAATTTGGTAAATATTTCTTAAAGAATTGAAAAGAAGTATTAGGAATTTCATTTTAATATGTTCGCTTTTGAATATTTCGAAACTTGGTGTACGGAAGAAGAGGATTTTTTTCCCAAAAGGAGTTCGACGGCCTTTTGTGTTCTTCGAGGTGGAGGGAGCGTCTCGTCTCCTCCTTCGGGAGAAGCCGCCACAACTTTACAAATTACAAAACCATTGACAAGGATTGTGAAATACCGGGCCCAGTTTCAAAAGCAACCACCTTCAGCCCCTTGCAATTTTTAAAATTCGCCAACGTAAATGGCGAGCTATTTTTTCTTAATATCTATTCTTGTACATATTTTTTTATATATTCCTAGAAATAGAAGTTTACACAACGCCAACATTATAGACGCAAATTGCAAAAATGACAACAGTTTTGTTCACCGAAATCAAATATGGATAGTCTCTAATTATCGCTGCTAAATCGATTGAATATATGAACCGTTAATTTTGAAAGTTCATTATTCCTGATTTCGAAATGTATTGGAGGATTTCATACTAAATGATTATGCAATTTGGTATACCAACGCAATTTCCAAGTAAGCAAAGCATATGGATATTTGAAAACACAACTGTAAATTTTATATAGGGTTCATGCTAGTTTATATCTAATTTATTTATTTCATTATTTTTTTTTTCAAAAATGGACTAAACCAATTACATAATTAACAGCCCATATGCATTACAATGCAATCAAAAGGTGAACAGCTAGTTCTGAACTTCAGAACCACAATTATTTTGATTCATCTTCACTTGCGCGGAAAAGAACTGCATTCATGCTACACAATTTCTTGACAATTGACAGGGTTCTTTATCGTGTGAAAAAATTTACCTTGTTTATTCCATATAAAAGAGGCAATGTCTTGAATTATACTCTTCATGATTCCGCCTTTGCACTCACCATTTCACTGTGGCTCGTAAAAACGATTCGAGACAAGAATTGAAACTAATGATGCCTGTAAGAACTGATGAAATATGGCACCGCTCCCTCTTTTCTTGTTCTTTTAAGTATTAACGTAAATTTAAAACGGATTTAAGTAATTCTAAACCCAAAGCTTATATGGTTTTCAAAAGCAACTTCAAGGAAATAAAAGGAGAAAAGTGCACTTCGTCAAAAAAGATCGGTATTAAAAGCGCGTTTAGATGCAATAAATTTAACCAAGCGGAACGACAATAAAGAGATTTCTTAATTCGATCTTTGTGAAAAACATTCTATTCATTCTTTAAATTACAGTCATTTAATTTAATTTCTTAATTCTTTTTAAGTCGTTGTTATTTTTTTTTCTCTCCTAAAAGTATGATAGGAAGAGGGAGCTTAAAACGAGGGCTCATAACATACATGTTAGGCCAGAAGTTGGCAAGCTGCGTCTACAGAGGGATCATTATTTATTTTTGAATACTTGCTAAAATTTATTAAATAATTAAAGTAATGTTTAATTTTTTTCTTAGTTCTAATTCGACGACATGTCGGAAATATTTTATCTTCTATTAAGTATTTTGTTTTTCCTGTTCGCTGTGATTTTAGAATCTTGCGAAACTCTTGCCAACCAACTTTATAAGTGTTGTTGAGTTACAAAAGCCAATTTAATGAATTGCTGAACTACTTACGACAGGAAATGCTCCTATTGTATATCCATTTATTTAAATCTTTTTAGTCTGTTATTATTTATATCACCTAAAAATATTCACCTTCTAACGTCATGCGAACATAACCAAATTCTTGTCAAACGTAAACCCAAGTCAAAAGAAGCACTTTGTTACATGTTAGATGAATTTAACAATATATTTTTTCCCTTTCTAAATTGTTACATGTGTTTAACAAGGTAAAGAGAAAATTCTCACATGATTTATTTCCGCCGTGTGATTAATTTTCTTCTCACTTTTATTTTATCTATTTTTTGTCGTTCGGAGCGGCGCCCGAAAAATGTCATTGTATTCGGATGTGGCGCAAAAATCACCATTTATAAAAATACTTGGATGGATTTTTTTAACCAAGTGTTGCAGGAATTCAGGTCACCGCCGTTGGTCTTCGCTTTTAAAAATTTTTTTTCTTCTTAAAGTTTCTTCTCCATTACATACGTCTTTTTTCCTCTCTAAATCTTTCGGTGAGTTTTTTAAATTTTATTCCTTTTTTTTTAACCTTTACGGAAAGAAGCAAATCGTAAGAAAAAGAACGCTTCATATGCGAAAAAAAATTAATTGAAGAAATAAAATAGAGAAGCAGAAAACTTTAAGAAAAGAGAGAAAGATGAGAGAGAGAAAGAAAGAAAGAAAGAAAGAAAGAAAGAAAGAGCAAAGTGAGAGATATCCAGATTAGAGTAATGGGAAGGAGGAGGGAAGAAAGTTATTATTATTATATTTTTTTTTGAAAAATTGGATATTCGAAGAGGAGAAAGAGTAGATGACAAAAAGATAAACGGAATAAGAAAGAAGAAAAAAAGAAAAGCGGAAAAAAGAAACCTCCAGCAACCTTCTCTCTCGTCTCGACTTTTCGTCTCCGCTGTCACTCGCTTTCCTTCATCACCCACCCTAACAACTGCAAGAGAGTGGCTCGAGATTTGTCTTTGCTTCGTTTTCATGATAAGAAAGGGCGTAAGGGGGAGAGATATGAGCGAAATTATCCCCAAATAACTTAGTAATTAGTTGCTAAGTGGCGATGAAAAATTTAGAAAGAAACAAGCTACATTTATACATTTAGAGCATATATACATAATTCAAATAAACTGCAGTGCTAATAAAATTAAACCAGTATTAGATGAATTATATTTAAAACGAATATATTTAGATGAATAAATCAATCTTATAGGCACATTTGGTCATTTTGCATCCTTTTCCCCATATACAATTGTCTTATGCAAGATGCATTTTAATTGCTTAAATTTCTCAGTCTTATTTATCGTTGCTTCTTGAAATAATTTACGATATAAAACTGCATAATCTAGGCAGAATATTTTAATTTTTTAAGAAAGTGAATTTTGAATTTACAAGTAGTCTAAAAAGGATTAAAAAATGTCTTTGACGGAAAAGGAACTAATATCGATGAACTCTACACTTACAACACAGAGCAATAGATTAAAAGGACCATCTCATAAAATCTAACATTTTGATTTTTTATGTAAATATTTTTTGCGACGGAAAGTTAGTAACAAAATTAATCAATAATCTTTCATTATAATCTAAAAAAAATTAATATAAGTGATCCGGTACTTTATCAAATTTGGAAAAACTACTGCTTTAGTTGCTGCCGTAATTGTAGCTAATATATCTTCGACTTTTTCATCACCGATAAACGTTTGCCAGATTCGTAATGTTCGAGTAGAAACTAGGCACCTCCTGTCTTTTTTGTTGGCACAATGCCATATCATTTGAACTATATGCCGACATGTAAAACGTTTCCGGAAGTGATCTGCTAGCTGTAATTTGAGTACACGTGTAATAGACTTGTAATAGATTTGAAACTCTTGTAATTGACTTACAAGAAGATAGCTTCTTGGATTAAAGTAATCCCTGGAACTAAGCACGTCTTCCATTTGCACATTGAAGTTTCAGTGGGAAACTATTCAATTTTTTACTGTTGTCAAAGTCAAAACTTATTGAACGTTATATTTATTAATTCCTTCAGTAGAATATGCAAATTATTCGAAATTTTGGATTACTATATACTTTGCAATATTAGTCTTTTTTTCATTAGAATTTCTTAAAATTCAAATGAAATAGTTGAGTATAAGTTTTATCAGGTGTTCGATTTTCAACTTAGGATTTTTAGAAATTCCGCTTTTTTTTCCTGAATGCATGACAATTGAAAGAAATTTAAATTACAAATTTTGCATATTCATTTTTATCAAAAGCTCAAGATTTTATTTTTTCCTCTCAACCTGAGCCTCTTAAAAACGGCATAGAATTTTTTCATAAGTTTTGTGCAAGACATGAAAGTTTCTTTGGAGATAATATTGACCAGATAGAAACTTTCATGATCTAAAAAAAAAATGATAGACCAAAAATTAAAAAAAATAAATAAATAAAAATAAGATTAAAAATTATTCCACCATCTCGATACTCGTCTGCTTCGCCTAATAAAGATTTTTTTTCTTTTATTTTTGAGAAATATGATTATAGTTTTTCAGTTAAATTGTACGCCAATATACCATTGAAAAATGACGGGTCTCTTATTTAATTTGTTTGGGGATTCATTTTAATATACGAATATTTTAATATTTTCACATGTGTCTAATATTGAAGCCAATTGTATGAATTGTAAAATATATCGGCGAACATGCATACGTCCGTTTAAAGTGGCAGAAAATGGTGAAGTTTCAAAGATTATTTAGCAATAAGCAAAAAATTGAGGGGTAAAAAACAAAAAGAAAATTCTCCAAGAAGATTTCAAGCATTTCTTTTAGCGGAAGAAGTCCGATATTGAATTTTGTATTTTTTTTAAATTCAAACAATTTATTCACTATTACCTTCATTAATTCTTAACTCACAACTAGTTTATGGGTTGAATGTGGCATTGATGGCTTACTTCTTGCGCAATAACAGACCCTCTTGTAGAATATTTAAATATTGAACGATCCGTCTAATTTAACCAATTAATGTATTTCATTAATGTGCAATTTAATTTAAACTTAAAATTTAAACTTGAATTTAATTTTATTTTTTTATGATCTTAATGTTTGTCATATCTATGATGATAACACAGGCCAACAAAAAATAACTTTTTAAAAGCTTTTTTAACGTTAACAGCCGATTCTTATGCTTTTTTAGCGCGTTGAATCCGTATCTGACCTCATTTTTTTCTATCACCCACAGATTTCTTGTTTTTCAATGAAACAAATCAGAGTTTGAGCCTCATAAATTCCCTTGTGGCCCAAAAATATGGATACTTTAACACCGCAGTCTCTAAAATAAGTGCATAGCTTGTGACGTGACAGAAAAAATCTAAAAGCAGATTCGGATTCAGCACACAAAAAACAACAAGAATAAGGCAAATTCGTTGAAAAAGGTTTTTCATCATTGGCCCGTGTAATTAGTGTTAGTATTAAATATGAGAATTAGCATTTTTCTGAGAATCAGCGTGTGCATTTTCAAGATCATGTTTTCATTAAATCGGCGTTTCTGAACTAGAGATACAGGAAGAAAGGGAGGGGGGAGATTTGCTGCTGTCATGAATATCAGTTAAATATTTTTGATTTTAATACCTTATGCGTGGCAGTAAATGTACGCGAACCCGATGAGGTATTGTTGTTGTTCGTTGAAAATAAAAATGAAATTGTTTGTCTATGAAATGATTATAAATGACTACACTTGAACAATAAATAAACAAAACCAAGAACAGATGAAGGGGGGGGGGTAACGTACTAGACTTTGTATACATTCGATAATACACGGTAACAAGAAAAATAAAACGGATTATACCTCCCTTTTCGCATCTATTCACCACTTTTTGCAGGCATCGACTGGACAGATGTGCGCATATATTATATTGCTGCCGTGTATTACCAAATATGTGCAAACGTTTGTATATTTATTGCTCAAGTGGAGTATTTTATAGATAAAATAATTTTCATTTCATAGACAAACAATTTCATTTTTATTTTCAATGAACAACAGCTCATCGGGTGCGCGTACATTTACTGCCACGGGTAAGGCATGAACATAATTTAATCCGTAGTGATAATAAAAATTTTCAATTTTAGTTTTGGTACCAAAAAAAAAAATTTTGAAGAATTGTATTACATCGTGGTGCATTCAAAATGTAAAGTCTCCTAATTTTTTCTCATTAGGAGATAGGAGGAGCTAAAAATTATAGAAAGTGTCTTCAAATATGCGGCCAGGTTTATATGGGTGAGACAAAAGGATGCAGCATCTGGCTCATAGAACGCCATGACAAGACGTTTAAAGTGGTTCCTCATGCTCCCTACTCACCTGAATTTGCACATAGAGATTGTTTATTTCACGACTATAAAATTTTTTTTACTTCAATTCTAAAGGACACTCCGTAGTCTTTTGTTTTCCAGTCTTTCCGCCTGCATATCGATTTTCCAATGAACTCGACAAGCTCCCCCCCCTCCCCCCAGTGATTTCAAAGTAATCAAAATTAAGTAGGTACAGTAATTATAAATTGCCAATGTGCACAAAAGTATTCTTTCATGATAGTTATAATCAAGAACTTAAACTTAAGAGTCTGAAACATTAAATTTCAGTACAATCTGAAATTCACCAGGAACAACTTTTGACAAATCCATAAGAATCATTTACGATAATGAAAGAAATTGGAAGAGAGCCAGAAAGGGATGAAAAATTTTGAAGGTAATGGTTGAGGAGAGGAAGGAAAGAAGTTGCGGGAGTGGGAAAACCCTTCCTTCCCTCCCAGGACCAAAAAATAAACAATCCTTTGAAAAACTAATGACTCGGTGCATCTGGTGCAGAAGTAAACAGCTGGAAGACTAGAAGGAGCGAATCGGTTCGCCATTAAACACCCTCCTCTATCCAATCGCATGACCATTTAACACCTTTAGCAAAATTTCATAATTTACTGTATTTTTTTGTTTATTTATTAAGACAAAAAATAAATTAAACAAAATAAACAACGTCTTGAGTATGTATAATTTTGATAGAATCCTCTCTCCCTCCACATACAGTCGCATTGAATTTCACGTCATGCAATCGTTTATTCACAGCTTATGAAATAAAAGTTACAGTCTGTGAAGAATAGCTGTTGAAACTCGACACAACTTTTCAATTCCTATAAACTCTCTTTTTCCAAGACTCTTGAAGAGCGAACTTGTTGGCGTGCGAAATGAAAGCGGCGAAACGACTGAGGCACTCCATCCGCGATTGGAAACTGTGGCGAACGCCTTCATGAGTGGGTTCAGTGACCGCGGCGCCTTCACTGCGTATTTCACGGCCTTTTCCTTTGGGCGACTCATAAACAAAACGTTAAATCACAAAATTTAAACGAAGGGGACATGACGACTCTTTTTTTGACGTAGGAAAGATCTTCAGATTGACGCCACGTTTAAGATGTAGAACGTGGATTATTTGGCAGATTTATCAAGATATAAAAGCTAGCTGCTTAGCTTAACAGAAAAAAAGTTTTGATTACGTTAACAAATAATGTATTTAATATTTTTACAACAAAAATAAATAACCAGAATTTTGTTAGGGTCGACCACTATAATAACTATGCCTAGCGCGCTTTTTTTTAATGTTTTTTTTTTTTTTTTTTTAAGTTTCATCCAGATTGTATATAAAATATTAACTATTTTATTTTTATAAACCTAATTCAAATAAACTAATAATTTGACTTTATTATAAGTAACAGTGTTGGGCTCTTGATGTCTTCATCAAAATTAGGATCTTTTCTTCTCTAATATCAAAATTTAAAAAAATTCGTTCCAAGTTACTAAAGAAAATTTCCTCAATATTGCTCTCATCGTTAGAAGACAATTATGTTAAAAATTCATTATAATATTATTAATGTTAAAGAATAAAAATCCTCAACTAGAAGGGCTTAATTAAAATGGCAAATAAAAAATAACGAATTTTTATTTTTTTTATTTTTTTTTGTATAAACTTGTCTTAAATATCATTAAAATTAGTCACATTACAATTCCATTAAAGTTTATAGCTTATTGTTAATTTTACAATTGCTTACCACTTGTAAACTTGTAAAATTAGACATGAAATTTGTACTCTACAAAAGCACATAATTACGAATATACTGAGTTAAAAATATAAGAAAGATACTCAACCAGATATTAAAGAAGTATGGCAGTCTTCAAAAACGATGACGACATTTAGTGATCAAGCTAAGGACGCATTGTAGTCAACAAAACAATCTCATTATAAAAAATTAAGTTCCAAAATGTTCGTTAAAAGAAACGTTTACGTTTTCGAGTGCACTTCCTTAGATCAAAAATATAAATAATATGAGCGAAAGATTAGAATTGCAAATCACGTGAGAGAGACAAATTAAAAAAAAAATGGATAACATTTAAATAATGAGCTACAAATGAGCTTTTTTGTAGTCCTTGTTTAAGTCATAGGAGGGTTGAGTTAACCCACGAGATTCTAAAATTTAATTCACCAGATTTTAAATTGAATCAGTGGCAATAATTTAGTTGTAACCAAGTCAGAATGATGAAAATTAACCTAGTCAGGATGATAAGTGAAGAGTCAGAGCACCATTTATCATTTAATCGTAGACTTAATTATTGGAACAATAAAAATATTTTTCTTTTGACGGTCCCTTTTAATTTTGTAAAAATTATTATTATAAATTAAGGATTGTTGAATTTTTTTGAACAAATAAGTGAACGTTTGAAATTTGTTTGAGAATTTGTTATGAATTACAGATTTAATAAATTTGAGAGGCTAATCGTTATTTAACAATTTGTAAGAAATGAAATAGTCGTCTGGAATATCAGAGAGCAGTTAATTTAATTTATATTATATTAAACCTTTAAATATAATAAAATAAGTATTAGCCGAACACCAGTATGAAGAAAATGTAAAATATTAATATTCTGAAAAAGATTAATAAGGGCATTATGTAATGGGTACAAAATTAATAAAACATCCACATAGCTCATCCCAAGCTAATACTTTTGGAAAGGAAAGTATTCTTAATTAAATTATATTTCAAATTATGCAAATAAATACTTGATATGCAGTGGAGAGGGAGTTTCCCATAGTCTTTCTAATGAGAATATACTTTTTCCTACAAAGTGAATTGAATGTTATAAAAATAAAGATTAAATGTATGTTAATGATATTGTAAATAACTTTATAAAAAACTTTTCTCATTATTATTTTATATGCCATTTTTAAACTTTTCTAGTTGGGGATTTTTTTTTATCTTTTTTATATAAATATGTTAAAAGAATTGCTCACAATATTTAACTCTAGACTCACTATTTAAAATATCTCGAAAAGTTGATTTCTAAGCTTGTTGTAGGAAAAGTGGAAAAAAAAATCTTAAAATAAAAGAAAGGCGTATTTGCATTTTTGTTTCTATCTATTTTCATGCAATTAAATATTTCAGTATATTTGTTTACACCAAATATGCAATTTCCTTAGTCTTATTTATCTACAAGAGAATAGAAAAACAAACCATCCAGGATCTTGTCCAACGTGATATTTCATTAATAATCTTTAAATACAGTGAAATATACAAGTTAGCATTTCATCCATCGTTTAAAAATGATTCTTCTCTGCTTAAAATAAATTTTATTACATTAAATCACATGTAATATATTTTGATGGGGAGGGGAGAAGAGAATAGTGATTCAGATTTCACTGAAGTTAAAAAGACGCTGCTAAATTTAAATTGTTAACACAATTATTAACATAGAAGAGTCAGATATTGAATAAGGTGTTGGTTGCCTGCTTCGACTAATTAGAAGTAATTTAATGAACGGCAATGATAGCTTTAAAAAGCTGCTTTTGAACAATACAATAACATTTGCCAGTGTACAGCATCTTTTAGTCCGTTATAATTTCTGTTACATGTGATTGATAGTTATTGTTAAATGATTCGCTCATTACTAAATTTCTTACAATGAGGGAGATTTTAACAAAAGTGACGAGGAAATAATTTGCAGTTTCGACGTGAATGACAAAAATATGGAGTGTCAGATTTTTTTTTACATTATTCTTTTTGTCATAATTTTATTTTCCTTACTAAATAAAAATTAATTATACATTCAAAAATGTTAAGGTCAAAATTGGATTGTTATAATCTTACCTTATAAAGCGTTTGAAATGAATTGCGGGTGTACTTCAAACTCTGAGTGGGCAGAAGAAATTCAAAGAATGTTTCTCTACCCTGACAACATTCCATGGGTTTCCATATCCATTCATACGAAGTCTTCGAAACGACCTGTACTTTCCAGCAAAAGCTAAATCACTATTCAGCCCTCCCCATTTGCCAGGGCTTTTGGCAGTAGGCTTTTCGAATCCACTGAATCACGTGTTCGAGTCCCGTCATGGGCATGGACTAGGATGTTTGTTTGGCCCGGGTACGTGAAAAGAGAAAATGAAAGAGCGCAAATCCTAGGAGAACCTAATAAATGCGTCAAATAAATTTCCAATATCACATTAATTTTAAATAGACTTAACAGAAAGATTAAGGTGCATATTAATGGTGCTCTGTCGCAGAGTTGTGCTTTATTTCGAGAGGTTTTGCGAATATAGCGAATAAAGTAAAAGCCATCAAACATTTTCTAAAATTTAATTCGATATATTCTTACCACTTAATGTTTGATATGCTAGTTCTCAAAATTTGACATTTTCTCATAATTTCCTTTGGTCAGTGATTTTAGGCCCATATAATACAAGGCAATATACAGTTTAGTCCATAGACCTCATTTTTAGTTGAAAGGTTAGTTGACGAACCTAAAAATAAAAATATCAAAACAAAAATCTCCTAGATACATGAACTGAAGCTCCCTTTAAAAAAATTCATAGTTGATTTATGCGAGTAGACACTGATTGAATCGATGGAAACGAGTGGATGTTACCTTCCCACGGAATCTCAGATTATTTTACGGGCTCCAATTGCGTGACATGGTCCCAAGTCTTCGTACAACTACAAGCAATGTTTTCTTTCACTTCACTTGCTGTTAATTTTATCTTTTGTTCTCTGTCTGGAACTTCAAATTCAGTAGCATAAAAATTTCTTTATCGCATCCTCTCTTCTGTTCTTTTTTCCCCTTCTTCCCTTTCAGAATAATTTTTTTGGCACGGCATACAAAGACTCCACACACGGTGATGTTAATCGGAGGCAGACAGACAGACAGACAGGCAAGATACCTTCCACCGATAACTGTCAATCAGTCTTTTATAAAAAAAAAAACAAAAAAAAAAACCCGGCTTTTTAACAAAAAATAGAAGAAATTAGAAACTTACAATTGCAGGATGTGTCAATAAACTTTATATAATATTTTGTTACTGCTTTAAAAAAAGACAAAACAAACAAAACAAAACAAAATAAAATGCCTCATTATCTGATCTTTTTTTTTTTTTAATTCCTTGACCGCTTACATAAAATAGACTTATTTTCGAATTTTATTTAGGAATAATGTGCATAAATCGAGTTCTTTTATGGCATCAACTGATTTCATTTGAAGTTAATAAGGAGAGGGGAAGGGCCTATATAGAAAAGGAGTAAATATACTAGATTGTCTTAAGCAATAATTGATGCGTAAATGTAAACATGAAGTCTTGATCTTTAAAAAAAAAAAATTAACGATTGATATTAAGAACCAATGAAGAATATAATTTTTGTGTATGCTTTATCCGGTTTTCCTGTTTCTAACGCTACCTTATTGCGGCGCCACCTTTGCTAAAACGGCAGACACGAGTTCAACAAAATTGCTCCTTTCTCATACACCAATATTTAAAAGCGAACAATAACATTGGAGTTCATTTGCCCCTTTCCCTCTGTTTAAGTATTCAGTTTCCTGTTATCTTTTAAATTTGTAAAATAAGAATAGATGTACATTATAATAGGAAACAATGGGAAGCATTTTAAACTGCTATCACCTTAGTAGTTCAAATTATTAACAAATAAATTTTAAAATTTAAAAATGAATTATTGTTTGTTTCATTTTATGAACCCATCATGTATTTTTAATAATGTCACACTGTAATTTCAGTAATATTTGAATTTATTCTTTTTCCTGTCGGCACTTTCAGGGAAATGCATTAATTGATAAACTTATTTAAAATGACAAAGAAAATTTAAAATATTTGGAAATGTTTAAAAACAAACAAAGCTATATATAAAAATCTGTATACAAAATTTCTAATTTCTTCAAAAAGAAAAACTTAAGAATTATTTTTATAACTAATCATAAATAACAACAAAAATTTACTCCAATCTAAAAAAAAACATACAATAAGCAGAACAAAGTGGAATTTACAAATTAAAATGTGGATCACGTGAAAACGGGCTGCATAATAAGGTTTTGAACCAGATTTAAGGAACATCTAAATTCAGTAAAGTACAAAGACAGAAAATCTTCATTTGCGAATCATATCAAAGACACAGGCAACAAAATTTTTAACATGGAGAATTCAATGGAATTTTAAAATTAACAATATCTAGCAATAGACTCGAAATAGCTAGATATTCTCGAAAATTAAGAAATGCTTGAAGTGATATAAGTGTTCAGAAAAGACTTACTGTTAAATAACCAAAAAGAATGAAAAGCCGACTTGCTCTTTCATCAAATAAAATAGAACAATTTTATTTTATCTTATTTTATTTTTATTTTATTTTATTTTAATTTAACTTCCTAATATCTTATGTAAAAACTTTCAAAATTTTCAACCATTTAGTTATTAATTAATTTTATTATCTTTGTTTCTATCTCCTATCATTTATATAAAATCGGCGACGGTGGACGTTGTCACAACAAAGAAAAAATCTAACAATGGGTTATCAAACAATAGGTTATTTTCCGATTATACAATCGGGTGGGTTCGCTTCTAGTTTAAAATAAAATTCTCATACTTTTATTTTCAACAATATACAGAAATTTCCTACTTGTTACACGAGCTTTGTTTGTTTTTAAATATTTCCAAACACTTTAAGTATTCTGACAAGCGAAATGCATTGGGAAAAAGATTACTTTATTACTGTATTACTATTACTGAAATTACAGTTAGTTAATTATTAGTAATAGTAATACAGAATTTACATGCGCGCATAATAATGGTAACATTATCAAACACAAATTTCATTAAAATACTGTATACCTTCTACTACAACTGGTATTACTATAAGCAATATACTAGTTTTCGTTTACATTTTTTTTTATAACCATGGATAATTTTCTTTTTCTGGAGTTATAAGAAATTGATGGTAGTTGTTGAAGATTATTTGCGTCGAAAAAAGAAATTCTTATTCATCAAAAAGAGAAAAAAAATCATTTTTTAAATAAACATTTATCATTTATGCAAATTAATGATATAAAAGGAGTAAAAAAAGCATGTTCCACTGCCGTGACCAGGATTCGAACCTGGGTTATTGCGGCCACAACGCAATGTACTAACCACTATACGATCACGGCTACACATGCACACGCTCAACAAGCCTTTTAAGTTTGATCTTAAGCGTTAACCTCACTCCCTCTCCCTCCTTGCTCACTGATTTGTATCGATTCGCCTCATAGTTTAAGCAATGACCCACAATTCTATGGCACAGTTTGTAAACTGAATATATGAAATTGAAAAGATTGCTTGCTCCTTTTAAAATAAGATTTATCATTTTATTATAAATTTGAAATGTCTTTAAAAAATATTAAAGCAGAGGATAACCTATTTATATTTTTGCAAATTTAATTACTTAAAACGATATTTTTTTCCAGAAATTAATTTTTTTCATATTTTTTTTCATGTCTATAATAAATCGAGCGGAAGTAATTTACAATTAATCGATGACTCAGCTGGTATCAATTGCATCAAGTATCGTGCTTTCATTAAGGTTTTTTTGAAATTCGTTCTAAAGCGAAGCCATGATTTTTATTTTATCATCATGTGCGATTATCAATAATAATAACGAATGAAGAGATGACAAGTCATTGAAAAAAATTTATAAATCTAGTTTATACTTTGATTTGTGCAAGCAATGCAGATTATATGGGGACTGCAGAATGGATAAAAAACTATGATATTTTAGCTTCAATATATTTTTAAAATATAAATTTTTTATTAAAAAAATATTGAAGCTATAATAGCATATCTTTTTATCCAATCTGCGGTCCCAATATAATCTGTAGTGCTTGTGCAAATAAAAAAAAATTATATTTACTTTAATTTCAATTAATTATTTATTAAAGTTCAAAATGTTGAAGTGAAAATCAAATAAATCAGTTGAATAGATTGATACCTCAAGCTATCAAATAAGTAAATAATTATGCATTTAAGAATCATTTCATTTTATTTATCATTCTCAAAATCAATTTGTAACTATCATATATTAAATTTTAATATAATTTGTAATATAAATAGATGTTATTTTAAAATCTTTTAAGTTAAAATGTATTTGATAAGCATTTATATTTTAAATATGTATATTTTTGATGTATATTTCCCTTTGCAGAAATTTTTTGGAGATAAAAATTATATTTTTGAAATAATAACAATTTTAAAAATAATAACAAATTTAAATTTTATTTGATTAAAATTAACACTAGTGGTAATTAAAATTTTCATGCTGTTGTAAATTTAATTTTTATTTAAATTATCTTAAAGGTAAGCATTAATGTAATTCAAACTTTTAAATATATTTTATTGGTAAAATACTGTTCATTTTTGTTTCATTATGCGTATTTTTCCATGTGGGCATCTTTCGGCAGAAGCATTTTTTTTCTTGTGCGCATATATAACATGGGGTTCTTTCTATGCGCAATTTTCTGGTCACCAATATTATCATGGGTTGGATGGGATTCATGTAATCATGTAATGGTGGGATTCACCAGTATGTTCCAAAATAATCATACGGTGTTGCTAGGATTGACTGTTGTTTCCGGATTCTGATCATTGTCTTTAGATAGTACTTATAGGTACTAGGTTTCCTACTATGATTCTGATGCACTTATATGTAAAGGATCATGCTTTTACAGTCATTTAAGCAAATATGGTGGATGAAAATAATGCGCAAGAACTACAGATTAGATTGCAGATTGGATGAAAATGAAAATATATGCTCGCTTCATATTCTAATGGATTTTTACCGAATCATTTTTATAGAATAGTTTCCTAAAAGGTAAACCTCGTCGATAAGCTAGAATAAACATTAGCTTAAATCAATATGAATAATATCTCCTCAAAGGAAGTTAAATAGGTCAGCTTTTACCGATATTTCTAAATCTTAATGAGTACACTATCTGTTACATCATCGCCACGCTCATGCGCCCTCGCTAATAGAACCCACAATCCCTATGGAGGTTCAGTTTGAGAGGTTCAGTTTGACTCATATGAACGAGCACAAAGGGTTAACGGTTCGGTCGGAAAATACCCGGTGGAGCCCGCGCGACCCTTTCAAACCCAAGGATATCTATTTTCTTTTGAAGGTCGCTGCAAGGAACGAGCAGCTGGCAATGTGCCCGAGTCTTTGTTCGTTTCCAGGAAGAATAAACACTACCCCTCCTTTGCAAAGAAGGGGGGAAAATTCACACCCGATCATATTTATTCAGTATTTTCATTGGAAAACATCAGAGACTCAAAGACCAGAGAGATTAGTCAGTAAATCAACATTGCCCGTTCGGATTTTACAGCATGTTCAAGTGTTCGGTTTCATTGCGTGACTTTAAGCAGAGGTGAACCGAGAAGAACGAAAGGAATTCGCCAACAACAAAAGAAATCGGAGTTCTTCACTCATATATATCACAATTAAAATCATTTATATGCATTTTTATATAAGATTTTCAAATACGTGGATTTTTCGGTATTAATACGTTCTTGAAAGTGAAATAACCTAAAAACTTTTTATTTTTTCATTTTAAATTTAGATGAAGAATAAAACATTTGTTTAATGTTTATCACTGTGTATTGTGCTCAATTTGTGCTTTTTTCGTTTAATGACATAATTACAAAACATCCTTTTATATTGACAGATTTCATTATGTTAGGAACACACTTTTTATTCAGTTTTCTGTAATAAAAAATTAAATGACAGAACACCTTAGCATTTTTCTCCGCGATATATTGTTAGGAACCATCAGGTATGAGAGGGAAATGTTCAATCAATATTTTTTCATAAACCCAGTTTGGACTATTTCAGTAGGAACAACAAAGAAAAATGCTTGAAATAACAGAACGAATCGAAATATGGAAGTAGCATCCAAACAATTCCTTTAACTTTTCATTTACAGTAAACGCTGTTGTATCAAGAAAAAAGTTACTTTCTTGTTTCGACCATCTTACCAGTCCCTCAACTTTGTATCGAAGTCGTCCAAAGCGAAGGAGCGACTTGCGAGGAAGGAACTATTATTTCTGGACGAGACTTGATTTCGCTACCCGAGACTCGTGACTCATCCTTGAGACTCGTCTCTTTTAAAATCTCTCTTCTCTACATTTCTTTTTCCTGAAGTTCACATCTGTTGTTAAGTTAGGATTCGCGAATTTCCTCACTCTTCTCTCGCTGGGCGCATGCGCTTTCTTCAGTCTGATGCAACAATACCATTACATTTTAGGGGATCGGATGAGACGGCGGAGTTGGCAGAGACGAGTTTAGATAACGACCGGACGGTCGCAAAACGGTCATTCGAGAACAAAACTGGCGGCACGACATAGCACCAAAAATGGCCATTTCTTTTTAATGATTCCCGCCTGCGACGAAATCTCATAGGAGAAAAGAGGGCTGAGACAAACTTTTACAAATTCATAAAGAGAACTATCTCGGCAACTTTGAACTATTTACTTTAATTTTTTTTTAAGAGTCGTTCGAGCAAGAGTATCACGCCCTACTTTTCTTTTTAATTAAAAAAAAATTGACGGATACATTTGTTTTAGAGCAAGAGGAGATTAATTTGGATTTCGTCTATGTGTATATAGCAAATAAATTGAAGCGTGCAAAAAGGTCTTCTTATAATATATGAAAACAATTATCTCCAAAGATTCGAGAAACATTTTTTTTAACTTTGAAGAGGGCTCATTATATCAAAAGTATTACTTGTCTCCAAAGATCTTTTGTCTTTGGACACTGAAGTTAATCTAAGTTTAGTACCTGGTACACGAAATCGTATACTGTATTTCCTTTATTCTCCTTGTGGAATTAGTGGTTTTCAATCTTTGGTTGTTCCATTCTACAGTATTTGCTTATTTATTTGAAAAGTATTATTGTCATAAGTAAAAAAAAATATTTTGATTATAATTTTGATTATAATTGGGGGGGGGGGGATGATGCAGATTTAATGCATCTTTAAGATTATACTTGTATGAAGTTTCTCTCTTTGGATCTCTAATATTAAATTACAGGGATAGTTTTAATACTTCTCATATATTTGTTAAGCGTATTTTTAATGTATTCATTATTTCTAAGTAATTATATCGCTCTAATTATATAAGAGAAGGAATGGTTTGATAATAATTCGGTAATATAAATATGTAAATTCCTTTTTTGTTGATAATATAATTTTTTATTTGAATAGATTTTGGTGTAATCCGGTATTCAAGACATTTGTTTAAAAATATGTTTTTCTCTTTGGTTTTATTAATTATTATTTCAATTTTATGGTAATTTTTTAGTTGGTTATAGCATTTATATTTTGTTGCTAATATTTTAAACATTTATGAAGATAAATAATGATAATACTTATAATTATATAAGAGAAGGAGTGGTTTAATAATAATTATATCGTAAATATTTATTGCTTGTAAATATACAATATATTTTGGATAATATGAAAGACTAAAAACTGTTGGCCCGGATATAGCAATATGGAAAAGTTAACGAACTCCTGTTGTTGTTTTTTTTATTCTTTCTTATTATTTCCCAACAATATAAAACTGGGAAATTATATTGCAATTTTTAGGACTATTATGGATGTCATGAATATATTTGGAGTCAGAAGTTAATTCAAATGATTCGAAAGATAGGTTCAAATATTCGAAATAAAAGTTCAAATATTCAATATGATTTTCTTAGTTCATTTTAAAAGAAATCCAAATCAAATTAGGTCATTTATGGACTTATTAATTTTTTTTTACTAAGAATGTTTCGATAGATATGAAAAGATGAAGTAATTTATCATCATCAATATTATTATTATTAATATGAAGCATCTCTGATGTTTAAAGGGAGAGGAAATAACAGAAAAATGTTTATTAGACTATACGATTTTAAATCCATTTTCAAAATTTTAAACAATATTTTCACTTTTAGATTATATCGAGGATAAAATTGCGAGCAAACATTTAAATTATGTATACAGTATAATAATTTACTGATAAACACTTCTTCTCATGGACGGTTCGTTTCACTCGTGCGATTTTCATTTAACGTTTTTTTGTTCATGGCCTTCTGCGTCATTTTTCTTGAATTTATTTTTTTTAGTTAATATATCCTTTTTCAATAAATCAACTTTAGCCTCGATAATTTTTAAAATTCATTCTGCCATATCTTAAAATTATAAACTCTTTTCACGTAAATAGTTTTCTCCAGCACTCATTTAAACTTTATAGAATCACTAATTGAAAAATTTAAGATTTCTTGAAGGAGAAAAATTCATAGTAAATTTGTTAGCGAACTGCTTTTGCATTTTTAATCTCCATGGGTTTCCGTAATTATCTAACCGAGTATTGTTTATATAATTAAACATAAGATGATGAAAGGAAGATTTTGTTCTCTGCCTTTTCTTTTATTGTGGTTAAACATGAGATCTTTGTCGCCGTCCTATTTTAAGATAAGCTCGATGCATCCATTAAAGAGAGCGAGAGAAAGAAAAAGGGAAAAAGCATTGTCAGCTGGTTTGTTGCTTGGAAACAGTTTTCGATGATTCAAAATAGACCGTAAACTTCATTCGAGATGAACAAGTGATCTGTAAAGTTTTGGGTCAAGCTCGCTGTTAAAACATTTAACGACTACTTCTACTAGCTTCCACTCTGAAATCGATCCGTGCAAAATTTTCTGCGTTTTTATTAGCCAACTTTCGCTAAAGACATTAAAACATTTTACAAGCCTTCCTGTGAGTGTGGATTTCTTACCCTTGTTCCTTTGTCCTCATTCTCTTTTGGTTCCCTCGGATCTTTTTGCAGCGATTCCCTCGGATGACAGCCCCCAGCGACTCTCAACCATCAATCGAAAATTGGGCGATTACACAGCGATTAAAGGAAATTTCCAAGAGCAAAACAACAAGAAAACCTGCTGAGAGATATCTAGGATTTATCCACCCTTAAGAAGAATGGAGAATAAAAAGAAGGCCTGTAAATGCATCTTTTGTTTTAAATAAAGCTTTGGTTTTTGATAAGAGCGCAAAGGAAAACAAGTCTTTGGATATCATCATGATTAAATATCGTGGAGTAAGATAATTTACTGGAAAAATTTATATATGTTGTCACATAAAACAAAGTTACTTTTAGAAACATCGGTTTATTAGATTATAATTTCGCAATATCCTATTTGCATTTTCGCGTTGAAAAGCAAGATGAAATTGAACGTTAATTTTTATGGCAACATTTGCATACAGAATGAAGCTAGATTAAAATAAACATTAACATGAAATATCTAAAAATTTTTTGTTACGTGCTAATTTCAACCAAGAGTAGAACTTCATTTCAAACGATACGTATTCATTTCCAATAATGAAGTGCAAACGTCTTCCTAACGAGCTTTGTAGTTAGCCTCTGCATTGCTTTTTATTGATAATGAACAGCTGTTGTCGTAACGAAGTACAGCCATTTCATTTCATATCAGCCAAAAATTTCACAAAACGACGGTGACAAGAGAGCATACTCCACAATTTGGCTATTATTAAATTTGCGTATAGTTATGGTGTCAGCTACTTTGTTTGCGTTATTATTCTTTGGTTATTATCTCTATGTTTGCAATTACCTAATAATATTTATCATAAATGTTTAATCGCAGCCTTATTAATGATAAGGTTGAACAGGAAAACCACAATAGCACACACAATATTGAAATGAATATTGATAACGGATTTTCGGTTAGGGAATGGATAATGTAAACTCGGAATTAATTTACGAATAGAATACCTAATAGGTTTATAAATATAAATTTAATCCACTGAGAAAAGGAGTTTAGCTTTCCTAAGAAGCGGTGGATATTTTCTTTATTATTTTATAATTGCATTTCTTTACCCTTATACTAATGGCTCGCAAGTTTGTACATCTTTATGGTATCAGTGTAGTCTTTATATCAGATTTTCATCGCATTTATTAGATTCATCGTCCTCAATTAGCGTCATTCACAGGCAATTAAAAAGACCACTTTAGGGGGAACGCTCTTCCAAAACAGAGTGACGAGATAAAGATGACAAGAGCTCAAATGGATCTAAAAAAATCTCTATAAATTAATTACAAAAGAAGATTTCTTTGAAAATTGAATATTCTGATATTATAAACCCTGACAGACTGTGAAACTACAGTACAAGAATAAAGTATAGAAATAATAAATTGTGGACCGTAAAGAATAGACATACAGAGTTTAGGTATTTGATGAATATTTCTATTTTTTTCTTTTTGGCAAGTGTGTATAATGTCTTCATATGGATGCCAAAAATTGAGAATAAAAAGGGAATTTGACTAAAAAAAACCCCTCGAAAATGCAAATCTAAGATAAAAAAGGAAGAAGAAATTTACTATTCATTTGCTTTTCGGATCCTAATTTAATTTACTAATAGTTTCGGCTGTCAATTTATACTAAGTGAAACATCATTATAAACTAGTTTTATAGTACTTTCTTAGGAAAAAATTATATTATGATTCTTCATTCTTTAATTACAAATCAAAATTTTTAAAGTTTTTGTTTTTAAAGTATTTTCATTCAAGGGAAGCATGATTTCCAAAAAATTGTTTTGGAAACTTAAAGTGATATCAGTGTAGAACATTCTTTTTTCAATTGTTCTTTAAAAATCGATGATTAACTTCCGAAAAAATTACTCTTTAAGTACGTAAACACAACAAAATAAATAAATAAATAAATAAATAAATAAATAAAAATATAAAAAAATCAAAGTTTTTATACGCTGTCCAACGAAATAAAAAATAAAAATTGGGCATATCCAATTTCAACGTGTTAAATTTACTTGGTTAATTTTAATTTGTAATAATGTCTAACAATTCAAATCGGAAATTTAATTGGACATGCAAGTTTTGCTTTCGTTCCCTTGTGAATGCATTTAGCACTAATAAATCGATATTTTGAGAATCTATATACGGAGGTGAAGTGCATAACACTTCAATCAATGATAAGCATGTATAAAAATTGTAAGACTAAATTTTCATACAAACATCGAGAATGAATATAAGCCACCTGTGATTTCTACAATTACAACATGTGCTCAAAGTAGCTACCATAAGCGAACTAAGCAACATTGGTCTGGTCAGAGTGCCCGCTGGAACGCTACACAAGCCGTTTTGATTCCTTCCCGAATCGCTGCCAGTGTATTACTCTTCTACGACATACCACATTCTTTTGATCCCCCGTAATAAAAGTCCAGATACAATTAATAACACGAATAAAAGAACATGGAAGAGCACTTAGAAACAAGGATAAAAATAATCATCTAGTGAACCACTGTATTAACCAAAGTCATAATCCAGATTGGAACAAAGTCAAAATCATTGGTAAAGAAATAAATTACAAAAAAAGACTAATAAAAGAAACCATCAACATTATTTCGAATGAACACAATTTAGCCAAACCATCTATAGAAATTAATAATAAATGAAAATTACTACTAAAAAAATAAAAAATTATAACACATAACCCAGACAACACCACCTAAAGAGAGTTGGTGTTGACCCAGACAATAACACTTCACTTGCTCTCAACAATCCAATACCCTACCCTGTTCACAACAATCAAACACACATTGTTTTGATTTTATTGTTTTCATTATTATGTTTTCATTATATTTTAATGGAAATTTCATTCAAAAAATTTTATAAACTGAAGGTGGGAAAAAATATCCCGAAAACGTTTTTTTATTGTTTCAATTCCTATTAAAATTGTTATCAACGTTCCTGATCATCGGACTTTCACCATAGTTCTTCTTCTACTGTTATTGTGTTTTTTCCTGTGCCTTTCTTGTAACATTCTCCTAGACCTTCACCAAGACCTTCCTATGTTTCTTCTTTTCACCTGTGTTTCACCTGCTTCATCCAGCTCCACAAGACCTTCGATTCATCTGTGTTTCCGTCCACTTCATTATTGCGTTTCTCCACATTGGGTGACTTTCATTATCAATTGTTTTTAAGATTTATTTTATTTTTCTATTTTTAATCAAAAGGAGTTATTATTTTAAATTAATTGTCCAGATACAAGTTCATAGATAATATCCATTATAGGGTATCAGTCTAAATCCACAAAAATCTATAAATGAAGAATTGGGAGATTTTACGGAATGGACAGAACTGGAAAATCTCTTATGGCAGTCTTATATATCTTCCACACGTGATACCGTATCGAAAAAATATAAATCAACAAATTATATAAGATTTTGAGACTTTGTTACAAATATGTGTTTTGGTGTGCAGCGCGAGAGCATTGTTAGACGAATTATATAATTAAAAGAAATTTTTCGATATATGTATAATATACCGAATAACCGCCTTTAGCGGCACGGACAGCAGCTAGACAGCGTGGGAGTGAGTCAATAACATTCTGGTAGGTTTCTACTGGCAGCTGTTGTCATGCAGACTGTAAAGCATCCGATAGTCGCTGAAGGGTACGCGATGGTTGTTCCATAGCAGGCACATGACGATCGAGATGATCCCAAAGGTTCTCGATTGGGTTGAGGCCTGGGGAATTAGGGGGCCAGGGTAGTACTTGGAACTCTTGGTCGTATTCCTCAAACCACCCCCGAACAATTCCAGCCGTATGACACGTCGCATTGTCTTGCTGGAACGTGCCATTCCCCTCTGGGAAGACAGTCGCCATGTATGGGTGTATTTGATCTGCAATTATGGATAAATAACCGAACTGGGCCCAGACAATGCCATGAGAACACTCCCCACACCATAAAGCTGCCGCCACCAGCCTGGATTCGTCCAACAATGGTTGCAAGACGTTTGTTCTCGGAGGTTTTTCGCCCCACCCGTCACTTCTGTGGAGCAGAAATCGTGACTCATCGTAGAAGGCAACCTTTTTCTAGTCAGAAGTGGTCCAGTTTCTGTACTGTTGGCAAAATTGAAGCCGTTTTGGGCGGTGAACCTTCGCCAGCATGGGTGCGGTGACCATCCGTCTGCTGTGGAGGCCCATACGTAGCAGGGTCCTCTGTACTGTGGCTTTAAAGACATGTCTGGTAGCACCCTCGTTGGTTTGAGCGATAAGTTGGTCCACTGTACTCTTCGGTTGGCCTTCACACACCTTCGCAGCCGACGTTTGCCTCTCTCATCAATGGCACGTGGTGCTCCACAGTTCCCAAACCGTTTATTCTGAACGGTCCCATTTTCCCAGTCATGGTACACTTTAACTACAGCAGCACGAGAACAGTTCACAAACTGCGCGGTTTCCGAAATACTGCCACCCTTGGCCCGAAAGCCGATTATCATCCCCTTTTCCAGATCTGATAAATCACGTTTCTTACCCATTGTAGCAATGAGTGATATGTTTTTAACATAGTGGAAACCTACCTTATATAGTCATCTAATCAATTCCCAGCACGTGACATAGTTCCTCGGCTGGGCAACCCCGAAGACAAACGTAGAGGGTGGTCATAATAATGTGGCTCGAACCTGTATGTCAATCCGCACGAATGACGTATTTTTTTCGTTTTTATATTTTTTTAAGTTTTTATCGTCACCTGATATCATATTATATGATATTATTCTGCAATTTAAGTCTCTATTTACTCAAAAATTTTCAAAAATTTCCTTAATAAACTTAAATATTCAAATTTCATCTATTATATAAAACAAATTCTGCAGCTCTCTCTCTTTCTCTCTCTCTCTCTCTTTTTGTGTTTGGCAACAATGAATTAACTCAACAATGATCTGGTTCAACCAACGAGATAGAAAGTGGCTGTCAGATTGATTACAGCACTCTTCGATCATCATTTTATCTTTAGTCAGGCGAAGTCAGTTGGAGCAGATACCTTTACCTGGTTTTCTAGTCTATTTAATGAAGAATTTCTTTTTTCTTGAGGACAACAATCTAGACGCATGAGGTCAGATTATTATGAAGAATATATGAAGACAATTAAATGTATGAACAAATAAAGTTTGGAGATGACCATGACGATTTCGAATAAAAAGGAAGTGTTTTACCTGTAATAATAGTGTAACATCGAAACGCGTCGGCATTAAAAACAGTGATACCGACCTGTTTCTTTATTCTTTAATATCCAGTGATACTAGACAATATAAACATCATGAAATAAAGTTTGAGTAACTTATCAATACCGTTAAGCTTAACCAATGCAACAGGACTACCGAAGTCGTGAAGTTACATGACCAATGTTGGACCAAGTTAAACGAAA
Organism: Rhysida immarginata; assembly: GCA_023313115.1. Classification (NCBI taxonomy): domain Eukaryota; kingdom Metazoa; phylum Arthropoda; class Chilopoda; order Scolopendromorpha; family Scolopendridae; genus Rhysida; species Rhysida immarginata. The sequence continues at coordinate 2,068,740 of JAHWFO010081800.1, forward strand.
AAAACCTGGGCGTGTCCAATTAAATTCCTGATTTCAAAAGTTGGACATTGTTGCCGTAAATTTCTAAATATAAATTTTCTGTATGTACTATGAAAACCATTAAATTTTAATTTATTAGAATAATCTATTGTCGAAGTTGGAAATCTTTATTATGAAGAAGTCGTACATTTAAGAATTGTTCCGGAGTCTCATCTTGTACCATAAGGAATTATTAATCAGCTATAAAGCTAAACATTATTTTCCATATTTAGCTCTTCTAGAAGACGGCTTTCTTGAATCATCTTTTAGTAGGGTAATCTTCAGGAAAACCCTAAATTCATTTGTGCGCTTGCATATATGCTCATTACTATTAAGATGCTGCTCAACACATTGGTAACTGTAATTTTAAAGTTACTATAAAATAACTGCATTCTTAAACATTCCATGTTCTGTTTACATTGCCATCGTAAATGCCGTAATGTGTATCTTGGGAGTCTTGGGACTGTTATAAAAATGTTATAAACAGCATTCCGTCCCGTTTTTTTTTTTTGTTTTTTTTTTGTTATTGTTTTTTTAATCTCGTCTTTCCTTGCTTCGTCTCTTTTTATCCTTTCATTTTACTCCTTTTTTCTATTTTTCTTTCCGAATAATACGCTCAGAATTGGCAGCGGACTCCTGGCAAAGGTCTCTGGTATGCAGGAAATCCGCCATATTGACAAAAGACATTAAAAACCCAAGCCATCTCGTTCTCTCGCGCCCAACCATTAATTCCATCGCTTCTTCTTCTTTTTTTTTTTCCACGTCAGTTTTTAATTTATCCTCTCTCCTAACCATCACCTACTTTTATTTTAAAAAACAATTTCACCTCTTCCTTATTATATTATTACGCATTACAATTTTTTTCCTGTCATCTTTTCTCAACGTTGAGTAATTTTTACATAAAAATGACTTAACAGTTTAGTTTAACCAGGCTTAAAGGGAAAGCCTTCATCTAGCGAGATCGAATCTTTGTATTAAGTAGCGTGATCTTGAACATTAATCATTGCGCTGAAGCATCCAGAGGCGCATGGACGACACCCTTGAAAGTGGTCCTGATTCACTGCCCGTAAATTCAGATTAGACTAAGTTTAACCTAGCTGTATAGCTGGTTGAAGAAAAGGATATGTTCTCAAAATAGGGTGCGGGAAAAGGTCTAAATTATATTAAAAAGTAAAAGAGGAAAAAGAAAATTCGTAGTATACCATATCATTAAACAATTTCATTGACAGCGAGGGCTGTTACAACCATGAATTATCTTTGACGTTTCTGCTGGAATAGCAAAATTCAACAGGAAAGCGAACGGGGAAACGTGCCCATTGTATGTGGAAGCTCCCTACAACCTGTTTCCAATTATAGGGACGTCTTGCGAACAAACGAAACGTGCAAGACGAGTGCCGAGCTCGAGATAAGAACAAAAATGGATGCCAAAGGTTTAATGACGACAAGAGAAGAATGCTGGATTTAAAAATACGTTCCTATGAGACAACTCGTTGTGGACTCCACTTTTAAGCAAGGGGGCAATGAGTTGGTGATCTTCTCTCAAGGTTGAAGGCGTTTATTCTTAGGAGAAATATTATTCGGCCCTTTTAGTTTTATTAAAAATCCATTTTAAACTTCACCCTCGTTTTGCAACACATCGGTTCGCTTCTCTTTCATCTATCATTCAATTTAAAGTGTTAAAAAAATCTCCCTTCCTTTAATAAAAAAAAAAATGTTGGTAAGCGATTTCTTAGTTAGCAGCGCCAGTTGTCAACAGTTATCGTTCTTCATTCTTCCGTTAGAACCAAAACGAATGAGAAGGCGAGAAAAGGAGGAGGAGAAAAAAAATAAAAAAAAGGGACCACTGACTTGCATATCGTGTGATTTTCAGGGCTGCGTATTTATAATAAAAAAGTTGAAGAATTCCTTTTGCATTCACCTGCGTTTTCCTTCTTGTAATAAACGCAGCTAAAATTCGCGCTCTGACTCCTCAGCTGCAAAGAATAAGATCGTTAAGCGCGAAACGCAGCAGCATTAATTAATTTACTTATCTAATAAAAAAAGGATTCATCGCCACCGGTCTTAGGCTATCATATGCCATGCTGTGTTAGAAAATCTCATCTGCCTAATGTAATTTTAAGCGTAACTTATCGCAATGTAGAATTTAAAGTAGACGATCTCTCTTTATTAACTTATTCTAAATTAATTATGACCGAATATGTGCTTTCAAAAATCAATGTTGGCACATGGTTCTGAGGCCTCCGATGAAACGCTCTAGTGAAGGCGACCCATGTCTGAAAGCGAAATTTCATTAGGTGGAAATTTAAAATCCGCGACTGTATTTATCCTCCAAGTAAATTTTGTGATAGATTTAAACGGAAATCACTATAAAGTTTCTACTGGAATTAATAATTTAATTAAGCGTGTTTACCATAATGAATCTGCTCAGCTCTACACAAAGCATACCCAGCAGGTCGAATACGACATTATGCATATCTTTATTAAAATATTTATTATATTAATAGAATGACAGGTAATCATTATTCAAATAGAAAATGCCAGTATATCCATATTATGGGATTAAATTATACTTTCATAAAGACAGCAAATTATTAATTTTTAACTCGAAAGAGGCAATCAATATATTATTTTATCTGTAACATTTGTCATCTAAAGCTGGTGTCGGTGACCTTTTCCTGTCGATTTAAAGTGCAGGAAGATGTTCGTTCGTTTTTTACAAGCAGAAACAATAAATATGAATATATACGTGTATAATGAAGATTACTTTACATAGGATTATCGATCAATCAAACAACCGAAATTTTATGATAATGGGATTTTGGGACTGTGTGATTTATAGTTACTATCATGGAACAGATACATCATTATAAAGGACTACAGTAAATACCCGATTTTGCTCCGGTTGGTTGAATATACAGGGTGAGTCAGAACTTATGTTACAAAAGAATGTGATAGATAGAGGGCACTAAAACAAACATTTTTTATTAAACAATGTGCGTTTTATCTCGCACCACTACGGCGATACACTTGTTTCAGTGTTTTGACTGTTTAACCTATGGCCAACAAGATCGCCAGATCTTAATCTGCTGGACTTCTTTTTGTGGGGATATCTGAAGACCTTTGTGTATGCCACACAAGAAGGTTAAGTCGATGTTCTTCTTTCATGGATTGCTGACACCTATAACACCATACGTACTACACCTGGCTTATTTGAACGGATGCGGCAGTCAATGCTTTGGCGATGCCAGCGTTGTATACAAGAAAGGGGGCGTCAGTTCGAAGCACTTCTGTAATGCATCACTGTTTGTTGTTTTTCAGTGAAAGCTCAGTCATCAGACAGTCAAGCCACTGGCCCTTGCATGAATGATCGCTGCAACTGAAGCAAGTGTAGCGCCAAACCGATGCGAGATAGGACTCACATTGATTAATATGTTTGTTGTAGTACCTTTTATCTATCATATTCTTCTATAGCATAATCTCTGAATAACCATGTATACATGTTGTTTCGGTTTTACAATAACTAAATTTGACTAACTATACAGGGTTTAATTTACCACAGATCGGCCAAGACTTCGCTAGGGTTATTTCCAGGAATAAACCATTGCAAGAAAAATGTGTGCTTTTTCACTCATAAAATCTACGCAACCCGCTGCAAGTCATTAAAACCTGCCAAAAAACCTATTCACACATTTAAAATGATTTATTTAGCTCGGGTTAATTGAATAAGGGGGAAATTTACTGAAGTTAAATTTTTTTGAATAACTAAATTAAGGTTTTTTGCATTGGGCTTATTATTGAAAATGCAAAATGTGAATGTATTATCGATATACACTTAAAATTAATATGCAGTATTATCTTCGAAGACTCTTTTGTAGACAATAATTTTTGTTGATCCACCAGGAGCATAGATGAAAAGGTGTTGTGGACATCCAACGCGTGAGCATGCTACAGTTGTCCATGTTAAAAGCACGGATTCCAAAATGACTCCTGCTACTTTTAATCGCTTTGTTGATCAATGTATCAAACTGGATTCGTTTGGAATGAAATGGAATGCGAGGAATCAATACTTAATAGTGAGAAGAGTTGCTGTGTGCTATTTTAATTTTAATAATGTTCAATGTAAAGAGTGGATGATTGTTTGTTTTTGTCGGCTTGTGGTATTGTTGTAAGTATTATTATTATTGTTCAATTCGGAATTCCATGGCAAAGTGTGTCTGTCTGTGAATATTCGCGATAAACTCTACAACTCCGAACCCAACGGGCGTCAAACTTTGCATCATGCTTTAACACCGGCAAAGTAGTGATGAACCTTTCCCGGTGTTAAAGCATGATGCAAAGTTTGACGCCCGTTGGTTTCGGAGTTGTAGAGTTTATCGCGAATATTCACAGACAGACAGACACACATTGACTTTTATTAATATAAATAGATATAGCATGATGACAAATTATAAATTAAGAGTTTATATAAATTATTCTCATTTACGGTAATATATGATTTTATGATAGTGGCAATGTTTGGCAAAGCTGTTATAAAATTTTCGCCATCACCGTGATTGTGTAATTTATGTTATTAGATCTTTCCCTATCAAAATATTTCGCCATAAATATGCCTTTCCTCGTGACACTAAATGATGATATTTGATTCTGTCATGCATCGCCATTAAAAGAACTCTGGAAAGCAAAGTGAACTGGAAACATGTGTCATCATGCGTTAAATGTTTTCGCCACTCTCTAAATCAGATTTTTATAAATTATTATTAAAAAAAATACACACGTAAACTGCATGCTTTTCATCACCACTGAAGGAAAACATAGAAAAAATATTATTAAAAGATCAAGCTAAGAATGTTTTTATTTTACACATGTTAGCCATATTAGCAGTTTAGTTACATCTATTTTTTTTCCTTGAAGGACGAGAGAGGGAGATGGATAGAGTCGAGAAAGTTCGGTTCCTTCGTCACTCAATGACGTTATGTCTTAAACTTCGTGTAATGATTTTACAAGGAGACAGAAAATAGAATGGCAACGAAGACACAGAGATGCAAAAAGAGAAGCGACCGAGTGAGGTCTTGCGCTACGTTAGCAAGAATTTCATATTCATTTGTCAGTGCGTTCATTCAAGGGAGAGCTTCTTGCATACAAGCCAACAAATATTTGAACTAAACCCGGAATTTTTAGATTGGAAGGAGAGAGAGAGAGAGAGAGAGAGAGAGAGAGAGAGAAAAAGGGAGAAGCAAATTAAAAACGGTCTCTAGAGCTCGATAATGCTGATGACGATAATGCTGGTGATTTGCGACACCATCTGAATGACTCCTCTTCATGGGCGAGTGACAGACTTATTTTGATATGAACCTGTCTTGCGTACTCATCTCGGCTTGATATATGGCAGCCAACGGTGTTTTCATTCCGCTCACTAACGTTATCCCCATCCCACCCTCCTCTTTCAGCCTTATTAGGCTAAAGGAGGGAGGAGATGAAATGATTTAGTCTAATTTACTTGGAACAAACCCAACCGATAACAACTGAAACGTTTCGCCAATTTAATGAATTATTTAGACTTACGTTTGAAGCGATCGGCTTAATTAGACCCCTACCACAAGGCCTCCACAGTTAATTTGTCAAACGTAGAACCTAATTAAAGAGTATTAGAAAAATGAAGGGTTGAAATTGATTTAGTTTTCAGTACATATAACTGAAATTCAGCTGTCAGTCCTTATATGAATTGTAATATTTTGCGGATTAGTAATTCAGAGATATAACAGTCGTCAAAGGAGGGAGGTGCAAAGATATCTACTACTAGATACTAATTTACTTCACAACTTATGAAATGTTTTTAAAAAGATATACATCTAATTGAATTTAAATATTTTCATGGAAATTTCTAAGGAATATTTTATTGAGCTCAGATATGTTCGGTCGATTTTATTTATTTTTTAAGTCCCAATTATTTTAATCTTTATTTTTGTTTATCAAAAATTTAACAAATCAGTCAACAATATGCACTTTTTTACTGTAAAAATCACCGTGTTTTACTTGACTCGAAAGATTCAAGCCACGTTTTCAGTTCCACGTCGTTGTTAGATGAAATGCCTTGCAGACTGTTGAAAAGCGACCCAAGAAGCTAGATCAGGAGAATACGGTAGGTGCGGACGAACTTCCTAACCGAGCGTGTAAATAGCAATTATGGCCAGATTAGCGACCTGGAGACAAGCCTTGTCGTGTTAAAAAAGTATGCCGTGTCGTCGATTGGGTGGTTTCAACCGGATGGCCTCATCAAGCTGATGCATTTACTGAACGTAAAGTTTGAACTGATCGTATTGTTGTTTTCAAGCATTTCACAGTCGATTACACCTTCCCGATCCCACCAAATTCGGAGTCTGTAAGGTCGAATTTTTCCGCGGTTCTTTCAGTAAAACGCCTTCTCCTTACACATCTCAAATGTCTCGAGCAGATTTGGTGGGTATCAAAAATACTCATTTTTTTCTACTTATCACACCACCGTCATATGGTTAAATTGAATTAATTCATATTTCAAAAAACAATGAAGAAAGTTCTAGAGAAGGAATAAAGCTACAAAAAAAACATACAACAATAAAATATGTAAACAGCCAAAATTGCGGACACTAGGTTAACAGGAAAGAAAGGAAAGAAACCACTATTCCAATAAATAAATTTTATAAAATAAAAATTCATATATACATTTCGGAGCTCTCTGTCTCCTTCTTCAGTGAGAAACACCAAGTGAGAAACAATCTAATGTCGTTCTGTAAAACATTATTCGTTTATATACAGCTAGTCCTGAAATACCTCGGGGTAGTAAATGCACGCGCGGGGGTGGCCGTGGCCTGGTTGTCTCGTCGGTCGGCTCGCTGATCGATGGAGTTCAGCAACTTCAGGAGCGGCCAGCTGCTGGCTGGGTGACAGCCAGTGGCTTGAGGACCACTGCTGGGCGGGACGGCTATTTGGGGTACAGCTGTTGGGGGACTTTAGTCTGACCCATTTGCTGAGTGACCAGTGTTGGATGTCCAGCAGCTGGTGATAGCCACTGGTTTGTTCGTCCGCCAGAAGCTCTTCCATCATGAACCCCCCGTGCTTCGTTAGTTACTGGGATGGGATTACTCTCTGTATAAGATAAGATAAATGCACGCGCACTCGATGAGCTGTTGTTGTTCATTGAAAATAAAAATCTGTTTTGGGCACCACGGGAGTCCTTTGTACGAATGGGCACATCCACCTTCACTATTTAGTTTGCTTTTGATTAGCCCACTGGGGTCGGAGTTTCGGGGGTGGAAATTAGAGGGGACAAACAGGTCTACGTGTATTTATGCATATAAATTAGTGAAATTCGCTATGCAGATTCCTGTAAGATCTACATTACTATGAAATTTGGGCCAAATTGTCCCAATGGGGTCAGAGTTGTGGGAACGGCAGTTGCTTGGTCTTTAGAATTTGGCAACATATGACATGTGATATATCATTCGATCGGAAATGATGAGAAACGAAAGAAGATAGAGCTCTTTTACAGTTTCTAAATACGACGTTCGAGAAAATCAATTTTTCGATTTAAAAAATTGGGGAGGGGGGTTAAAAAGTGAGATAAAAGGGTAAAAATAGATGAAAATAGCAATTATGAAGAGGCTTCCGCTACTTTCCTATACATTCCTCGGGAGGATTAATTTCTTGTTTGTCTAAGAAATGAAATTATTTCATTTATTAATTACTCCACTTGAGCAATAAATAAGTTAAAAATTTGTATACCTTCGGTAATACACGGTTACAAAAAAAATATATAACGCTTTATACCTCCCAAAACTAGATTTTAATAAATATATACGCACAAACGTCCAATCGATACCAAAGAGGGTTGCTAACGTGTATGCTGCCAAAGGAGGCGCCACTAAGTGGTGAATAGATGCGAAACGGGTTTATTATAAGATGCACATATAATAGCGGCATGTATTATGACGATAATATAACATAAATCACACTGAATATCTTTCACTCCCGTGTCTATAAGCGATTTCATAAGTTGGAAGGTATATTCTGACTGAATGCGCCTTTATGGCCTTTACCCAGAGACAGTATTTTGCTTGGGATGGGCAAAACAAATTGTGTCCAATCTGATTCCCAATAGATAATCTTCCCGGATATTCTTAACGCCTCTTAGGAACTTTCAGTATTTAATAAAATCTCCATAGATAAATAAGTCATTTCTAATGCCACTTTAGATATACTTGTAAGCCTTACTTTCCATAGCGGTTATGAGAGTTATCCCTGGTTAAAATTTTGTCTCAAGCTGATTCGTTATTTCAAAATATTCTCTTTGAGAGTCCTTTAATTTAATCCTGTGAATCTAGGCACAAAAATACAGGATGTTTTCTGTTTTTTGTATCTTTACACAGTGAATAGTGTTTTTTTGCTTCACGTAGAGCGGCTCTTAAACCTACATTTGCATTTATTTACGACACATTTGTTTCGTCCTTTACAATGTTTAGAAAATGAAAGCTTGTTAGCAGCCAATATTTAACAACTAGAATAAAAAGCTCGTCCGAGTTTGAAGTATTAAAAATAGGCATTTGGTATTTATAGAGCACCATCAGCTATCGTGCTCGTAAACAAATAGAATTAAATAAACTTTATGAAGTCATAAAAGAGACATTGAAAGAAAAGAAAACACAGTTATACGAAGATGGGGGAGAGAAACATTTTGTCATTAACCTTTCCTCCCCTACTGTTTTGCATTTGTTTATTTTTTCTTTCTGAAAACTTTTACTGTTGTGCTACAACAAATGAATTTACATCAATTGAAGATCCCATTACAAGGATCGCGGTAGAGCGTCCATTATATTTCTTTAATGTATACAAGGTGTGCTCCAGAATTTCGTCATTGGCATTGATTACACTAACCGACTGGCCGCTTTCTTCAATGGAATGAAATGTTTACACGTGGAGGCTGTGGGCCGAGGCCTCATGCAATCCAACTATTTTGAAAATCTTCGTCAACAACCTTTTTTTTATGTTGGAGTTAAACTTTTGTTTACAACTCGGTGAGGTCATTAGAGTGGCCTTATTGGGAAAATGCGGTTTGTCATTAGGAATAACATCGTATGGAAACTTTTGATATTGTAAGAGGTAGTGAACCTTCAAACATTTCACTAATGTAGGGTGTGCTATTTGCAGAACATTCTACTAACTATAAGACTGGTGTTTTCTTTTGGAGAAAAATGATTTTTAAGACAAAAAAACCCCAAAAACTCTACTTTTTTTAATCATCAAATAAACAAGTTTCGTTGATATTTGGTAAATAATTCTTTAAATGTTGAGACCAAATTGCTTAAAGCTGGATTGCGAGCAAATTGGCAGATCCAGGGAAATTGGATAGTTCAGCGGCATTCTGGAATAGACAGCGCTGCTCTGTTAGGGGTAGTCAAATCCAAGCTAATATATCCGTAGATGAATTGGTAAATTGGCACATATCACTGATCCTGTAGAGGCATACTTTTCCAACCCCTGAAATTATGGCGTGGGGGGCTATTTTTGATTTGGTTATTGTCCGAGGAATAATGAAGGGCCGCCGATATGTGAAGAGAGTGGTAAATCCTGTGGCCCGACCACACTTTGCAAATTATACCACAACAAGTCTTTAGAGATACACGGATATTAGACTGGCATATCTGTGTTTGATCTTCTGATTTTCTGCACATACTGATATCTAGCTAGAAATCTTCAATATATGATTTGCAGATAAATTCCTGAAAATGATATTTGTAGACTTGAAGCAAATACGGAGTGTCTTCGTGCTAATGATCATCGCACCTCTTACTAAACATACTTGCAATACAGGTGTGACCGTCTTTCTTGTTAGCTGACAAACGTCACCTAACGTTTGGTAAACCTACGTATAAGCACTGCTTCATGTTTTCTAGTGTAAATGAATGATGGATGTAGAAAAAAAGGAGGACGAGACACAAAAACCCTGGAATAAAATATATATAAAAAATTGAATACAGGATGGAAAGACCCTGTGTTCAATTTTTATTATTTAATTGTGTAAATGAAGCAAATATTTTCGGGCATTTTTCTGGTTAGAAACAGTACTGCGCAAATATGGGTTCATTTGATGCTTGCCTCCATAATTTCTATAACAATGCAAATAAATGCAGGGTCATGGTTATTAATTATGGAATCTAATAAAGAGAGACGTATCGAAAACAGTAATGCAATTACGAACTATTCTCCTGACAATGATACACCTTGGCTTTCGTTCATTTTTCTTGTTCAATTTAATAAATCCTTTTTTCCTTAGGAAAATCGAATCACTGGATCTTGCCCTTTCCAAAGTGATAAGAAATGAGTTCTTGTCTTTCTCCAGCATTGTTCCTCTTCTCGTATTTGTTCAATTGAAAATGATTAAATGATAAAAAAAGGACCATCGTGCGAGAGAAAAGTAAAAATAGAATGAAAAAAACGCCGTTGCCTTGGTTATAAGCGGTAGTAGGCAGGTACCCGTTCCTAAAATGAATTTTTTTCCATTCCTTCGAAGATGAGTGAGGATTTGTTAGCCAAGTTGTCACCATGGCAACTGGTGAAAGGTTGCACCAGACAAAATAAAATTGGAAATCGAAGTTATTTCAAAATAGAGGCGAGTGGAAACGCTTGTTGTTGGTTTTTGGGATTAAACGTTGAAATTGCCACACTGGTTTTCGTGGAAGGGATTTCTTTTTTCAGAAGAAACTGGCAATTCCTTGGACCAAACAAAACAAAAGAACATTCAAACATAACTTGATAAAGTCTTCCCATGAAAATATTCCCCATTTTAAATTTTATTATTATTTTTATTTTTTAAGCAAGAAAGTTCATTCTCCATAAAATTCATATTAAATGAAATGATGGCTTCAATTGTTAATGATGAAATGCGGAACTTTATAATGATTCAACAGATATAATTTGAGCATCAATCTCGTCTGCATTGCCTTAGCAGAGATCGAGCCAAATTCGAAATAGTTCCCTGTGAATGACTTTTCAGCTAGGAGAACAGGCAAGACACAGAAGGTGCTAAATCTACCAACATTCAGATACTATTAAGAGAAACCACGACCAGGAAAATTTCAGGCTTCAGTCTCAAGAGTAGTTTTTTTACCCCCCAAGTGGTGAAGTTTTTTGGCAAGAATCCTTACTTTTAAGAATTCAAACAAGTTACAAAGCTTTGCTGTAATTCTTAAGTGTGGCATGATAGTATTAAGCGCCAAGATAGTGAAAGAATATGGCTGTCATTATTAGCTTGCCAGCTCATTTTCCCTTATATTTTGCGATGGGGGAAGGGGTGGGTTCATTGATTAATGGATCAAAAAAAAATGTTCATCAAACATTAATGTTCTCTTGAGAAATGTGAGGCCTAGGATTGGATACACTTTTATGATCTGTAAGCAGTTTACTCTATTTTTCATTCAATACCCTCGATTACCATTTGCATTCGATCACTAAATGTACGACATTTATCTATTATTATTATTATTATTATTATTTTAATTTATATGCAGCTTTATTATTTTCCTTAAAATTAATTGGTATTCCTGGCCGAAAAGTAAAATTTTTCGATATAAAAAGACAATAAATAAAATATTTGTATCTTTCCTTCAAGAAAGCTGAGCAGTTAAAGAATAAGTGGCCAACAGAATGTTTCTTTAAAATCACTAATAAAATATTTCTAATTTTCTTCACTAACCAACATCACCATTTAAGATTCTAATTCGAGAAACGTTAAAACAATACAGGTTTTTTTTCGGTCGTTATTACTGCATCAAGGTTGATTTTGCATTGCATGTAGTTTAGTCATCCATCACTGCCGAGCGTTTAGTACATGTGCGTGTGTTTGGCGTTGTTTGGTTCGGCAGCAGCTGCTTCTGTTCAAGTGGCGGCGAAGGAATCCACACAATCTGAAGAGAATTAAAATAATAAAGCAGAAAGAAAATTAAAAAAAAAAACAACAACTCCAACCTTACCATGTTCCACCCGGACCAAATTGACAACGGATGTCTTCTCATTACCGCGTGCTTTCGATGCAAAAAGCATTCTTTGTGCGAGAACGCGGAAATAAAATTCTCAGGCAAAACAATTAATCAGATTCAGTGGGTTGTATTGGCCTTCTGTTTATAATTCTCCTCCTTTGTCGGATGAATAGGTTTTTATGAATACGGGATTCCTAATGATTATTTGCGCGCTTTCTAATGGGTTCTTTCCAAGATATTTTTACCGGTAACAAACTAGTCATGTTTTATCTGAATCTCCATGTATGATGCCTTTTCTTTGCAGAAAAATTGTTATAATATATTTTTATCTTCCATGATTAAATATTTTAACTAATTTTTTGTATATTATCGGTTTCGTTCTGATGTAAAAGTTTTTCCTAGGGAGATCTGTATGCTGCTCTCTTTAAGACTGACAACAGGTTACATTCCATTTAGTAATAAGAAAAATTTTTTAACTCAAATTCTTAATGCTTAATAAAACAACAAAGATTAATAAGCAACAAACTTCATAATTATTGCATTTTTAGTACAAATCAGGTACAACTGTAGACAACAGATTTCTATGCTGAGCTTTTAACAGATTTAACCTCAATTCAAAACAATCAGAAATTCAGAGAATACCAACAAATTTAAATTTGGAAGCATATGCTTATTTCTGTGATGCACAAGCTGGAATTATGACTTAAGCACATTTTCATTATGGTTAACTATGAAATTTTTTGTGAAATATTTTCTTGTCTTTCAAAGAACTTTCTTTGATAATTGCTTTTACATTATTATTTTAGTTTTCTTCTTCCTTATAAGAAGGTAATTTATAAATCAGTTACTGAGCCGAGGATAATTTTTATCATGAATTTCTTTTTGAACGAGCCATATTGACAAAAACAACCGCGAGGATAAATTCCTGTCGAAAAATATTTTTGAACGTATAAATATCTTTTGGTTCTAATTTAAGGTGCTCTGAATTGCTTTAAAAAATGAAACATTTTAAGGTGAGCTGGCTAACCTCTTTCGCGTTATAAACCAATTATTTGAAGGTCGCTGAAACCAGCCTAGATCATTTATCAAGATTACTCTCGCTTGTCAAGATTACTCTCGTTTATCAACAATATAAAACCCAGATGATTAGCTGGTCTATTCGAAAATAAAACAAAATTCTTCAAAAATAGTTATTTAATGCGTTTTAAATAGTTCACATATACGCTTCGACAAAACTTGAAGCTACAGAAATTTATTTAAAAAAATATGCACGAAACAATTTTCACATCGGGATAATTTATTGAAGAAGACATCTGTATCACAATATAAAAGGAAATCATTTGAGCAGGGGCCCCGAAGAATGTTAAGTCTTTACTATTCTGGCCTCGATGAACTCGAATATCAAAATCTTATCTCCTATTTTGTAAATCAATATTACCAAGTTATTAATTTGCATGTATCTATCAAAGTCAGAAAATAGGTTATGATATATATGATTAAAAATACAACGTTCAGATATGCTCCTAACTGTAAGTCATTGCACCTCCAATGATATATGAGGATCCACTCGTACCAACAAAACGCCTCTAATGCAACAGGAGTTTCCATGATAATCACAAGATAGGCTACAATTGTTTTCTACAACAGTTTTTAGGCCAAAAAATACAGTTCAATTAGAAAATAATAAATATTTTTTATCAAGATTCAAGATTTTGATTAAAATATTATTAAGAAAAATACCATAGTAGTTTATGATATTATTTCAGTTTGTTCTTACTGTATCGACCGAATGGGTCTTTCGATGTTATTAATTGCCGAAATGCGTCGGTTGTTACAGTCTGTAATATTGCTATGGAATCAAGGCATATTTCAAAGTAAATTTTCATATTATCCATATATCAAAATGCTGAATGTTACATATGTTTGTAAACCATAAAGATGTTTAATGAAACAAACAAACAAAAAAACAAAAATATTTTTGATCAATAAACAAAAAAATCCATTAATTAACTGTAACAGTTCTATGGAATCACAAAAATCACAAATAAAAATTTAAAGAAAACTACAATTCAATATTTAGTTGAACCACCTTTTGCTGAAATTAATTGAAACACTCTGTTAGGCATTGATTCAACTAGCTTTTGGAGAACTGGAAGTTTTATGTTGTCCCATGCCTCTAAAATAGCGAGTTTCAGCTCGTTAATATGATCAAACTGCTTCTTTTTAGCATAAATTTTCGATACCATGATACTCCATAAATTTTCTATGGGGTTCATGTCCGGGCTTAATGATGGCCAATTAATTACTTCAATTTTTTCATCAACGAACCATGTTTTCATTTGGAATACATTGACGTTTGTGTTGTCGTGAAGTCTTCTCCAGACAGTCTGGTGGGACACTTCTACAGGTAGAGCAGCTGCAATCTGTCGTACTGATAATTGTTCTTTCGTTGCCATACGAAATATTCTTCTGTGATCTCTAGTGTTGAGCTTTTTAGCCTTAGATCTTCTTTTGGAAGTACCATAATTGTCACCCTTTGACAAAAAATTATAAACTGCTTTCTGAGATCATCCTATCTTTTTAGCAATTGCTCTTTGACTTAATCCTTGAGCATGAAACTTGATGATCTTTCTGATTTCAAGCTCTGTCAACACTGAACCGCCTCGCATTGTGGTGAAAGAAAACATCTACTTTCCACTAACAAATAACTTTTGCAAGCAATAAAAGGTAATTTGCATATGGTTCAGTTCCATTTTCAGAAGGTAGATACAATATTTTAAAGGTTTTCACTTCTGATTCCATAGAATTGTTACATTAAAAAACTGACTTTTTTGTGTATTGTTTTTGAAATTGATGAAAATGAATTTTTAATACTTTTTCTAAAATGTTAATAGGCTAAGAGTGCTGTACACAGGTAATGGTTATAATATGTAATAAATATACAACGTAATCGAAAATTATGCATCGATTCCATAGCAATGTTACAGACTGTATTACAGCTTATTACAGCTTTCTGTATATTCATATTGCTTTATGCTTGAATCTTTTTCATTTCTTTAATGTTTTAAGCCGAAACAGGTCGGTTTGAAATTGTCTTGACAGTTGGAAAATAAAGTCTTTATCTATAATTACTCAAAGATACCACACAGTTCTTTATTTTCCAGCAATTGTTTTTTTAGCCCCCTATAAAATAAACTCAAATTAGCATGAGCCAATAAGCATGGCTAAATTCGGAGCTAGTTAAATGCAATATTATTAAATTTTAATATAAATTTGAAAGAAGAGAGTGATATGTAAATGCATTGTGGGTTTAAAAGATTCTCTAACGGAAAGCATATAACTTTGCCATTTAATTGGTATAAGCTGAAATTTAAATCAGTCAAGAATGTACGGAGTAAGGGTAAAAAAAATCGGACGCCCCTTCATAATATGAACATCTTAAAAAAGTAAGAATAAAAAAAATAAATAAAACTGTCCATGTGCTCAATAATGAGCATATATAAAAAAGGCATAATTAATCATGAATATCTTTTCATTGCGAAACCAAAAAATAAAAAATAAATAAAATAAAATAAATAAATAAAGGAGAGAGAGATACATTATTGCATGTGCGTAGTTGTTCGGCGATCATGAGCATTGTTCGTAGACATCGATTTTACATCAAAATTAAAATTAGAAAATAGATTACTAAGAAAAAAACATTTAAACAAGCACATAAAGAAACAATCGCCTAAGACCATGTAAAATAGATTTCAATTATCATATTTCTGAATGGTATCATATAAAATCATCTATGTTCATTTAGATAAATTAATCTAATCTTTTTCCAATCCATTAATTTATTAATCTATTTATCTAGGAAATGCAAACGCGATGCTTGAAATCGAGGGAAAAAAATTGAAAGAAAAAGAAACCGACCGAAATGCAAATGCGTGCACGGTAAAGTCTTTCAGACGAGCATTTAACCTATTTTCCGTTGAAATCGTTCCTAAATTTTCAGTTTTACAGATTTCGTCATTTATGTCTAATTCACGAATTGCTCCTAAGTAAGGAATGACATACAGGGTACATTATGAAAGTAATGCGCATAATTTTATTGTGACGCGACTATCCATCGCAGCGTGCTCGGACTGGTCGAATAATGTGATGGGGGGTCTGCCCTTCCAAACGCGCCCGGTTTCAGTTCGCTCCGAGCAGTAGGAGTGGTAGGACGTTTCTTCGCACGAAGTCCGTTTTTCGATTGTGTCACAGCACGATGGAGCGTTCGCTGGAACAGCGGTACGCGATCAAGTTTTGGGTGCGGCTTGGGAAGAATGTAACAGAAACTGACATCAAAGACGTCTTCAAGCTCCATCACGACAATGCCCTCAGCCATACGGCCTTCGTCGTCACCAACTTCCTGATCCGGAGCAAGACCTCCGTTGTGCCCCAGCCTCCTTACAGCCCTGACTTGGCTCCGTGTGACTTTTTTTTGTTCCCTCGACTGACGAGAGAGCTGTAGGGAAAGCACTGGGAATCGGTGGAGAACATCCAAATTTGGTATACAGGGTGTCTCAGAATTCATTGTACAAACTTCTAGGGGAGTTAGTATGGGTGATTCTAAGCAAAAAAGTTCATATGAACATGGGTCCGAATTTGAACGATAACTGAGATATGAACAGAAATAAAAATGCCGCCACCAAGATCAACAAGATAATAACTCAGGTTCTGTAAAGCCTAGGATAATGAAATTTGAGGGAATAACAGGGTACATAAGACTGTGTATACCGTTAGAATTTGATTGAATTCCAACGAGAATTTTCCGAGTTACACAGTCAAAATTGTAGCAAGTGCTAGTTTTGTACTCACAAGTGAGCACGTGTTATGATGTTGAATGAGTAACTTGGAAATTTCTTGTTGGAATTCGATCAAATTTTAACGAATGAATTCTGAGACACCCTGTATACAGGGTGCATTATGAAAGTAATGCGCATTTTCTGGGAAAAATAGGTTTATTGATATATGAATTTGAAAAATAGCAACTTTAAAGAATTGTGTTTATTGAATTAACAATATCCATGAAACAGCTGTCCCATAAATTTAGGTGATGTGAATATTTTTTCACATGAAATTAACAATTAAATCTATCAATAATTTATTGCTTTTCCTTTTGATTGAACAACTTTGAATGTACGATTTGGCATTGAAATAATAAGATTTGGAAATATTTATGGTGAAATTTCTAGCCAACAATCAGTAACGATTTTTCCAACTCGTTCACAGATGAAAAGTGGCGGCTATCGGCATACACCTTTTGAGCCAGGATATCTCATAAGTTTCTATAGTGTTAACATGGCTATTCTATAACTCTGATTTTATGGTTGCTAAGCCATTTTGAAATTCACTTTGATACATGAATCGAAGCATTGCCATATTGAAAAATCCAAAATGCTTCACCCATTTCCACAACTGGAAGGACCATTAAAGTTCTTCTACATCCTGCTGACAGTTCTCAGATCTCTGGAGGCCACAAATTCTGACAATTTCAGAAGCACCATTAAAGTCAAAGTAAGCCCAAAAACATTAATGATCCTCCTTGAGTTGCTGCCTGCTATAAAATCCCGGAGATGTTTCCTCAAATCATGCCAATAATGTCTTTGACCATCAAGTTCGTCGAGACTGAACTTCTTTTCATCACTAAACAACATCTGGATCCATTCGTCTTGCCAGCTTATGTGTCTTCTAGCCCAGTCAAGCCTGGAACTCTGGTGCTTATCTGTTAAAGAAGCTTTTTTCCTTCATTGTAGTGACTGAAATATTTGGATTATTTGCTGGCCGCTGTGAATAGTATTATTTGAGACATTTAATGCTGATTCACGTTGTATTTTTCGAAGAGATCTGTTTTGTTGGCTAGTAAGTGAATCTACAAGAAGTGAATCTGTGGAATCTGTGAATCTTGTTTTTTCTGTGGAAATGGGTCTTTGAGAAAGAGTTTATAAATTCCAGATGCATTTCTTTTTAATTTCTTTGCAATTTTAACTACTGACTGACCTTGTGGTTGTAATTTCCATTCAAGAACAATTTCCTCAGCAGAAAATTGTCTTTGCTTGGACAGCTTGAAAACAGGATGGGTTATGCAAATGAGTGGTCTATAGATATTTCAGTCAAATATTGGACAGTTCTATTTTAAAAATAAAGTGTGAAAATGATTTTTTTTCACTTATTACCTAAACTTTGGGACAACCTATTTACATAAAATTATTTATTCAACAAATAATTTAGTTGGTAGCATGTTTGTTAGTTTTGGACGTTTATTATGGTATAAATGAAAGTCTTAACAATGAAATAGATTCATTTCTTTGATTTATTATGAAATATTTGCACTTTTCATGTTTACCTAAACTTTTGGGACACACTGCATACAGGACTAAAATTAGCCATTGTCTTCGTTATTATTTTCTTTGTAGGCTAGCAACATTACATCATTATGTCCAAAATCAAGGAATAATTAAGTTTAAGGCATTTGCATTTGTTTAATTCTTCAATTTATTTCTCTCAAATTTTTTTTTTTTTTTTTTTTTTTTACAAACCAGAATAGAGTATGCTGATCGAGTACTTTAGATTAGACATTTATTTCACCAAAGAAATTGAATCAGGCGATCGAGCAATGGTTGTGTTAAAGCCGCAGCAGTTGCACAATCGGCCGCCTGTTAAAGGGATTGCCAAACAAACACGGACGTTATTATTGGGGCGCTGATTCCGATCGATGTCGGCACTCTTCCGCTCACCCACGTGAACTGCTCCAATGACTCCACTGTTGAATAGGCTTTTAAACCGACATCAAGTATATTCAAGTTGTTTTTTTTATTAGTCCAAGTGACTTCCTTAGCAATTTACCGTTTCTTATGAAGGCCTATATTTTTTCCGTAGAAGATTGTTCGCATCCTGTTAGGCGAACGTCCTTTTCTCTTGAAGGTGATTTGTATGACAAATTCTCTCAAGTGTAGATAGATGTAATTCTATCTAGTGGGCCGTAGATATGGAAACAATAATCCCATTGATTTAAACGCTTAGATAGTTTGGAAAGATAGGGCCAAAACTCAACGAAAGATTTATAGACCAAATCTAATTTTACGTTTGGCAACAGTGCTTTATCAAAATTTCGAGGTGAATTTCTTGGATTTATTTCATTTTATTCGAAAAGTTATTTTTCGCAGAACCAAATTTCTAAAATCTGCAACAGCCGCGAAGAATGGATGCATTAATCCTGTGCGTTATTTTTAAATTACAAAATGTATTTTTTGGAAAACTTGTCAGATTGCTTCTACAAATTTCCTATTGCATAAAGTTGGTTTTGAATAACGCAAATAAACAATTCTCCTTCAAAACTGATTATAGCCCTTATTTTTCTCACATACCTAAAAGGAGCCAATTTGTAACGAATATAAAGTAAAATGATAGTTACCTAATAAAACATCATAACCGAACAGGACTCAACATCTACGACATCGTCATTTACTTCATCTCTCTCGATTACCTGATGACATGATGGTTGCCAAAGAAAACTTCCATTTAATAAAAAGTACAGAACAGATTAAATATGTAACTTTGCAAAGAACCTCTTTAGTTTATTTCAAACTTCTAAAGAAACGAATTTTTTTAAAATTAACTAAGTTATTTGGACCTCTTTCTTATTATTGGAATTAAAGATATTATAAAAGGTACTTACGAGAGTGAGAGAGACTAAAGATTAAAGGTACTTACTTTCTCCTCTGATTAAAGATATTATATTTTGATTTGGACTTTGTTTTACTTTCAAAGTAGATTATATACAGATAAAAGAAATATTCATAAAATTAGGGTTCTCTGTACTGTCTTTTTTAATAATGTTTATTGTTGCCTTGCGGTACATTGTGTCAGAATTTAGCGATCTCGACCGATTCGCCTTTCTTTCCCGGCTTTTTCAAGAGTACATTTGAGAATAACATGCCTCGATATTTAGTCTTCAAGAACATAATAAATATGGGGTTAAAGGTGATTGGAAAAAACTGAGATGACGTCATTTGTTGGAGGAATAAGGGTTGGGGTGATGGAATTTGGATGAGTGAAGGATGATGAGGAATGGGGATGAACAGCTTAAATAATAAATACAACCTCTGACAATTAAGTTCGGTGAATGACGTCACACCCTAATCTGTGCGAGCTTTACGCGAGTAACAATGCATGTGAATACAAGCCCAGCCATTGTTTAAGCAAGTTCAGACAGGTTACGTTTGTGCGTGCAATGGTTTAGCAGATGCTCGTTTCTTCAGTTGAAGGTGTAGCGTGCGCACGTAACTGTGGATAATGGATCAAAGAGGAACACTGCCGTAATCGTGCAACAGTTTCTGGCCAACAAAGGGGTCGTATCCATAGCTCATCCACCTTATTCACCAGACATGGCACCGGCAGACTTTTTCTTGTTCCCACGCCTGAAACGGGCCTTAAAGGGACACAGATTTGCGGACATTCCAGACATTCAAGCAAATATGACACGTGAACTTAAACCCATCCCTAAGGAGCTTCCAGGACTTTTACACCCGATCCCAAAAGTGTATTGGCCTTCCAGGGTGATTATTTCGAAGGACAATAAAGTAAATGTGGCTCTATATGTTTTGCATTTTGTTGTGTGAACTCATTCACCGAACTTAATTGTCAGAGGTTGTATATGAATTAATAAAGGTATACTTACAAAAAATATATAAAGGTAATTACAAATAATTATCTATATAATTAAAGTTATATAATATAATTAACAAAAATATCTTCCTTATTGCTGTAAGTATATTATACCAATCTATTCGTTCTTTTAATACAATGTTTATTACTTGACATATAATTGACTTACAATAATTGATTGTAAATCTTCAAAGATAAAGAAAAATTGACAAAGCATTGGTGGTAATAATATAATTACGTATAACTAAATTTTATAATTCTCTAACTGTAACAACTTTAATTATGTAGAACCTTCAAGACAGCTATTTGTAATTACCTTTATATATTTTTTGTAAGTATACCTTTATTAATTCATATATTTATTATTATATAAGCTGTTTATCCCCATTTCTCCTCCCCCCCCCCCCCCATCCTTCACTCATCCAGATTCCATCACCCCCAACCCCTATTCCTCCAACAAATGAAATCACCTCAGTTTTATCCAATCACCTTTAACCCCATACTTATTAAGTTCTTATTATGTTAATATCGAGGCTTGTTATTCTCAAATGTACCCTTGAAAAAGCCGGGAAAGAGAGGAGAAACCGGTCGGGATCGCTAAATTTCGACACAATGTACTGCAAGGCAACAATAAACATTATTAAAAGAAATATTGTTAATGAATTATTCTAACACTTTCTGAGACACGAGAAGATAAAAATACATAAAAATCTACAAACATTTTTTGTACTGAGCGTTGTGTTGAATTAGAGATCTAAAGTTGTTCCAAAATTCTGGAACCAGGTTTTAATGAAAAACCAGAAACAGAAGTCATAAAAACGAAG
The DNA here is from genome assembly GCA_023313115.1 of Rhysida immarginata. NCBI lineage: Eukaryota > Metazoa > Arthropoda > Chilopoda > Scolopendromorpha > Scolopendridae > Rhysida > Rhysida immarginata. Next base: position 2,090,287 of record JAHWFO010081800.1, read on the forward strand.
TTTTTACCAAACGTATAAAATGAGATAATAAAGAGTAAGTCATAAGAAGAAAAGAAAGCTCATAAACCGAGAAAAGTAAAAGCTCATAATGAAATCTAAATGCAGTGCGAAGACGTGATGTCTTCAATTCACAGAGGAAAGAATACAACTGGCAGAAAAATTATTTTGAAAGCACTTTGAGAGAATAATGCACAAGAAGAACCCTAAAAGCAAAGAATTACATAAATTAACCGAATTTCTATGTTAATATTCCTTAAGAATATATCTAGAAACTCTCAACGTAGGAATTAAATTCAGTTTAATAATGATAGATGTAACAACTGAAAATAATTCAGTTTGTTTTTCAATAACCCCTAACAAGTCATGAAACTTTTGAATTCAAAAATATTTTGGAGGGGATTATGAAATGAGTTTAGAACTAGATCATTTCAAACATACTCTTTATTATTATTTGCTCGTTTCTTTCTTTAATAAGTAATGTGAATATCACTAAATATTCTTTACATGATTTTGAAGTTTCGTTTTTCATTTATTATTCTTAGAGTAATATAAGACTTATTCATTAACCCTCGAAATTTAAAGTCGAAAATAAATCTTGAATTGAAGTAGGTACATCCGTTTCCCTCATCGAAGAGCGTTGAAACCCCTTCGCTTTTTCATTAAGTGTGAATGAAGCCGTGTTTATTAAGTGGATTCTTTATTTATTTAATGTAGACCTAATAAAGCTCAATGTAAATATTAATATGGTTCTGAATTTTTCAATGATGTCGTTAAGTATAACGTTTTATTATGAAATAACTTCATTTTAAAAGCGCGAAGAAAATTCAAGTAACAGGTATAAATATCAGCTTTTTAAACACACAGCAATAAAGAGGAGGAGAGGAAATGATAAATTTGAAAATATATAAAAATAAATAGTATTTTGATGAATACTTACATTATAGGTAAATCCTGAGCAAAACGTAAAAAGAATCGCTTTTAGAGTGAACTGTCAAAATTTTTATTACCTCATATCACGGATGACGCTTGGCACAAGGCAGAATTTTGGTATATAAGTAGAGAGATTCCAGATAAGTATAGAAGGCGGAGCTCGTAAATTATTAAGGAGTCAAGGAGCAACGGAAGAAATGTTTACATGAGGCCAAAATGCAAATCAGACTTGAAAGCAATCAGCAGAATCGAAACCAATAAATAAATAAATAAATAAATAAATAAATAAATAACTGTGGAGGAGAGAACTTGTACATCTAACAGATTGAGGAAATGAAGAATGATTACATTTCACTCTTTTCATCTTTTCACGTATATGAAAGTTAAAGAAGAATTCAAAAGAGCATTCGTTTTCGTTTCAACAAATGCCTTGCAGCTTTATCCGAATAACTTAACAACTTCAAAATGTTGTTGTTAAACGCCAAAAATGTATTAATGAAAGAATTAAAATAAAAGTTAAAACTAAATAAGAAAAAAGAAATAATCAAATTTGACTTCCACTTTATTTATTCTAATTCGTAAATAAAAAAGAAAAAACAGTATTACTATTTTTCAAAATACTGTACTTCCTTTCGGAATACACTTTGTTCTATGAGAACAAAATTTTTGTATTTTAACTTCAAAGAATTTGCTTGGCCGAACTCCATAACATATCAAGCCTTCAGTGAATTTGTCAATGCTGGAATGGTCTGCTGTAACGAATAATTTCACGCATGAATCAAAATATAAAATTTCTTGATTGCTACTGCTCGGGTCATACAACTGTAAAATTTAATGCTGAATTTCGAATTCTTGCTTTTCTTCAACCGGATCACGAACGGGATTATTTCATTCCACGATTTATATCAGTCGATCATGAAACACGATGACAAGAAAGATTCTTCAAATGTGATTTAAAGCCTTCGGTTGATTAAAATTTAATGGTACTTCATTGTTTCAGTGAAACTGACAAGATTAGATGTCACTTTTTCTGTATAGTCTTGGATTAATAAAATGACCAAACGATCGTTCTTATGCCTACATTATATAGATTTAATTCAGTATATGAATCTAAATTCTTTACCTATAATTCAAAATATTAATAATGCATAATTGTAAAATACTTCAAGAACAGTTCAAAAATCAGGTTTGGCAAAGAAATGCGAACAAGTGATAAAATTAATCTCTACAACTCAAAGAGTTCCACTTGTAATAACTAACCAAAGGATGTTAAAAGATAAGAACATTTCTGCCGATATTTTGTCCTTTCATTTCAGTTTTTGGATGCTGAGGCGTATTAAAATGGTAACGAGTAGAACAAGTTTTTATTTTCCTTTTAGAAGGATTTTTTTTTGTATGGGATGCTGAATTTTACATTTTAATAAGCAAAAGATTGTCTTAATCATCAACATAGGAGGTCATCAATTTGACTTTTATGAAATACTAATCCTCTCTGGCTCTCAAGATTTTAATTAAATCTTGAATAAAAGATCTAAGAATGGAAGAACAGAAGACTTCATGGCTATAAGGAATGCTCTCGCCATTGTGAGAAAAGGAAAAAACAAAAAGGGGGAAAAACTTCAACAATGCCAAGAATGACATTGCCAAGAACATCAGTGACATTGTGAATTAAACTTGGATTAAGCAACCTTATTTGAAGAACATTTCTCAGTTACATGTGACAACACCTTTTAATGGTTACCCTGCAATCCATTTGAATCTCTTTTCGGGGACAAATCTCAAAATAATTTCGAGCTACCAAGTTAGTTGCCAAAAATATTAGATTAATGGGTTATGTTTACCCTAATAGTTAATTTTGCAGCGTATTTGATTTCAGCAGTTTAAGAGATACTATTACATTATTAAGATATTGATGGAATCTAAAAATATTTTAATAAAATTTCCAATTTTTTTTGTGTAATCCAAAAACCCCAAAAACTGTAATAACGTTAAGTTAATAAATGTTACAACATAAAATAAATCAAAGATCCATTTTTATATTAATGTTTCATGCAAATTATTATTGCTTGGATTTCCTGATTCTTTCAAAAATCATTTTAAAAGAAATTCCAAAAGCGTTAGAAAGTTTCTATGAGATGCTATATAAAACAATTTGAAAACGGTTTACATTTTATGTAATCCGATATAACAGCTTTTTTTACTGCGTGGCTCTAGCTTTGGCAGTCTTTTCAAGATGAACCTCATTAACCTCTAATTATTCACTTCATGTCAGTAATCTGAGATTGATGAGATCAATCTTTCGGAGATTAAAACTCTCATGAAAAATTTTTACATTCTAACTGATACCAAAATAAACTTTTTCTTCTTAGTTTTAAGATTAAAATAACTGCTAAGAAAAAAAAAAGATTATAATCACTTACTAATGATGTAGAAAGGCGATGAAATTTCTTCTTTCTTTGCTTAGAATTTTTAATGGGATGGTTTATCCCGTTAACTTTGCTCCATATATAACTGTTTCTGTGGAAAATTTATAAACATAAAATGGAATGTTGAGAAATGAAATCGTTACGTAGTTCATGGTAAAAACTTCCTTCCTAAAGTATAGTTAACATGAAGGAAGTTAAAGTTTTAAGTTATATAGCTTACAACGTGAAAGTGAAATCTTCATTTTTATGTATTATTTATAATCGATAAAGAATGCGATCTATTCTAAGAGCTGTTAGGCTCTGATAAATCTACACAATATTGTTGCTCTAATTATGGCTATATTAAAAAAAACTGCTTTATTAACTATAGGGGGGAAATGTGGGACAAAATATTCACAGAAGAATTCCTGTGAAATGCAATTTATATAAGAATAGCCGTTTAAAAGGTTTTGGTTTTTTTTTTAAATATGCCTCCCCACCTCCCGAGTTAATAATTTATTATGGCTTATCAATGTAAAACTTTTCTCTAAAAATTGTAATGCTTCGACATTGACCTAGAAAAGAATTTAGAATGCTAATCATGCTTTTATTTGTAATATAATTCAAGGATCTGAATAATTCAAATGTTGTCAGTTATTGAAACAAAATCTAAAATTCAGGTTAGAAGACTCATACAATTTATTTGCCTTAACTAGAAAAAAAAACAACCCCAGAGACACGAATTGAAGCATTTCGGCTTAAATATTAATATTTAAAATTTATTCAGTCCTGCTCCCTCCTTTATTTTAGTCTGTTCAAATTAGCACGAAATCATATTATTTTTTGTAAGTTATCTCTCATAAGATTAAGAAAATGTTTTGCAGTATAAACAGGATCAAATTCACTGTTAGCATATAAGGCAAAGCAGCGTTTTAATCGCATATTAGTCCAATCGCCTCTCTAGAAGTATGCTCTCTTCAAAATGTCTGAAATTAACATGTAAACAACAGCATAGAAAAAAAGGTGATTCATTAAGCCTTTCTAAGTTGTATTCTGAAGTGCTTTTGGGTAAGTCCATTTGCCCACCAGAATGGAATGTTTTTTCCTCGGTTGCCACGAGAAACCCCCGACGCCAACCCTGCCAATCTCTCGTTCTTTTTCCTCGGCTTCGCTCTCGTGATGATAACCTCGCGAGCTGACATTTCTTACCTCCCCCAAGGGCCTTATCGCCTCATTGTTTAAGTAAACACCCGCTCTACAATACGTGTTTATAAATTTTTTGCTCATATCTTAACAAGTGACAGAAAGAAGTGCTTGTAATAAGAATAAAGGAGCCAACGGGTATTATCAAGTAAACAACAATAGCGTCATCTTGTCATGAGCAAAAGAAGGGCCAACTATGTGGAAGTAACTGTTGTGTAAGCTTAATCTGAGTTATCCACATGTTTTATCTCATTTTGCTAACAATTCTCCTTCACATGTGATACTTTTAAAATCTGGATTTGATATAAGTGAGAAGTCCTTGTAGTTTTATACCATATCATTTTTCAACGATATCCTCAATGCTCCCCTGTTGGGAAGGAAGGTGGCAAAAGAACAAAAATTTTAAAAATGGTTTTTGGTGTTTACATAAGAATCTCAAATAACATGGATTTTGCTGTTCTTCAAAATTTTTTACGCAGAGGGCTGTGCGTCTCCTTTGGCAACCACCTTATAAACGAGAGACTTGTGAACGTGCTTTTCATACAAAATAACCTTTTTTTCCACATGTTATCTCATTTTCATTAAATGAGATATCTTTGCTCCGTTTGTGTAGTTTCCATATCTAAATGCTTACAATAAAGTTATCACTTCAAGACCTTTTAAACTTCTGTAACACTTTCAAAAACAGTTGGAAGGGTCATGGTTCTGTAAGTAAACTGAACAGGATAAAATTTTGGCTTTTAAGATTTTTGTCTGAAATTTTACCAAATTTAACGACAACGTTTGAGAAATTCAGAATGTGTCAAGAAATAAAAAGGTATGTCACGAAATTGTGGATGAAGAATGAGGAAAACATATTAAACTTCTTTGTGAATAAGTGGTTTCCCTTTGTTTTTCTCTTAGAATATGTCTTTTTCAAAAGGATACTGAATGTTTACCGGATCTTATTAAACGTAAAAGCAGGAAAATTTTGGCTCTGAGTCATTTGTTGTAAAACGCAAATAAACTGTTTGATTGCATCAATGTGAATGTAGATCGACATTATCTGGGATATAGGTCAACCTATCCCCAGTAATCTTGCGTTGCATTTTATATAAGGTTGGGTCCAATAAGTAAGGAAATAGCAGCTTCAACAGACCAATGACAAAAACATTATAAATAGATAAAAAAAAAATTCACTTAAGAAAAAAAAATAAAAAAATAAACATTTACACATTGGAAATAATATCGAAAATGGCATTAAAACTGATCGATTATATGAACTTGGAGAGAGAGTTAAAAAAGTTTTATTGGAAGTTGCATTGCTTAAAATGAATATCTCAACATAATAATGCATAATAATTAGACATCTAGTTCATTTTTCCCATCCCTAAAATGTGAAATTCAATTAATTAATTTTCCATATCTTTGCGTTTTGACTAATTGATTTCCACTAATGATATACGACTAAATGAGCTTCAGTCAATTGATTGGCAACCTATCAGTCTGATATTTTTACTTGTCGAATAATTCCTTCATTTATATTCTGTACTGTGTTAACTTTCAATAATAATGAAATGTAATACTTTAAACTATTTTGGATGTAATAAAAGAGGCTTAATAACCGCCAGAAGATCAACTGCACTGGACTTTGAAGAATTATATAAATCAGCGGCAAAGCGAGAAACCTTGGCTAGCAGAATTAAAACAATTTTGGAAACTATTAACTCATTATGAAATGAGAAATATTCCAGAACGTGTATAGTAAACAAATTAGCTTCTACCTAGCTTGGTATATTTCCCGTTTAATTATTAAAGTACTGTTAGAATCAATTTTTTGTTCTACACGATGGTAGAGTTGTAAAATATGATTAAGCATACGTAAACGATGGTTGAACACAAACTTAGCACAAGCTGATTCAAAAGTATGATTGAATCAGTTCATACTATTTAAATGCTTTATGCATGGAAAAGATATACAATTTGCTGTGCTGTATTGTGAAAGTTATATTTTTACGCTTATTCTGAAAAAGAATGCTAAAAAATTGCCGCCTCTTAGTGCGTGAATTGATCTTAACTAATAGTTAGGCACTATCAAAGAAACTGAGTGAACGTTGCGAATATACTGGCTATACCTCTCTTCGGATAATCCGAGGCTGTTTGCTTAATGAGTTCAAGCTGATTCGAATGCTACGGACGCTGCCTGCAAGACATGCGCAGCTTTAGGGAGGATGCAATTAGTAAACGCACAAACGCAAGAAATTTATTGCAAAATGTTTAAAATCGAGAGATGAGTCAGTTGAAGACAGCAGACGACCATCTGTTACCAAATTGACCAATTAAGAGTTTCTAGAAAATTTTGAGTTCATTTACGCATTTCCGAAAATTTTAAATGAATATTTCACAAACTTTGGGTGAAAACGAACTTGATTTATAAATTTTTTTGCAGATCGAATAATCTCAGAAAGAACTCTTTTAAAATCAGAGCAACGAAATCCGAAAGTGCATGTCCAGTCAGTCACATATTCTGATAATCCGAACAATAACTCTTCATTATGAATCTCCGTTATATTATTCGGATGAATTAATAAATGTAATCAGATATTTGCACACATAAGTGCCATAAGTTGATTATGATTTCTTACGACTTCGAATTATCACAGGGATAATGTACTCAGAGAAGATTCAAAGAGTTCATACTATGCCCGTGGTCCAAAAATGGTTTATATAGACAAACAATGTGAAATTCCATAGAGCACTCAAACATGATAACATCTAGAACGAGGTTTGTTTTTTTTTTACCGTATTCAATGTTTGCCTCTCTCTTTCTCTCTTTACTTTTTTGTGTCTACGCCAGTCCTTGGTTCTATTGGTAATAAAACAAGAATGCTTAGAGATTTACAGAAGACCACAGAAAGTTCTCGCAAAAGATGAGAACCGCTGTTCTAAATAATCACGGGCGCATCCAGGAAATCCATAATGATGTCGATTAATATTCTATAGTTAGTCTTAATCTTAAAAATGAAAGCACAGCCTACGAAATGCGTATCCGGCGTTTCATATCTCGGATGTTTTCTTGTGATAATAGGTTTTCCCTCCATATACAGGCAATTCCACACAACAGTTCCTTCTTATTTTTTCATCAATGAATATTACAAGACCTTTCCAATCAAACAAGAAAAGAAATTTATAAGTTTGCATCACGCAAAAAAGGATTGTCAAGAATGATTTATAAAATGTTAATGAATACAGTAATTTTTGCTTGCTTTTCCATTGTGTAAGATCTTTAAGAAATTAAGACGTAGTAGATAGCGACACTAACAAAGATATAATAAATACTGGTAGGCATATTACAAAAATAAGTGTATTTAAAGTAACCGGGGTTTTTATGTAAATGATGCTATGAATTGTCTATGGAACAAATTTAGAATTTAAATTTGTTCCATAGACCCCCAAGAGATCTGTATTGCAGACTATCAAATTTGACCACCTTAATAAAAAAAACATCAAACGTTGTACTATGAAAGCCCATTAACTACTGGATTATACCTAAATTATACTGGAATTCAGGTGTAAACCATTTTGAATTGCTAAAATCACCTAATGATATTTTACCTTAGAATGTCTATAATAGTGATCGTCTGCGTTTTTCTTGAAGAGCAATAAATTACTTTCGATGAGAGTATCGACCAGTTAGCCATTTACGAAAAACACATTCAGGCATTACTTTAAAAATTGAATTTAAATCGCCCAATGATGAAAGATACACTTTTGTAAAGAGGAGACCCTCTTTATTTCTGCATTTTCAGTCATATTTCGGACATCTCTTATATTATTAAGTGAGCGCTGTCGGAACACGGTGTCGCAAATATGTTTCTTTCTATCGTTAAGGCATATATCCTAAATTTTTCAACAGCTTAAAAGTGAAATCAAATATTCTCGATTTGCGTTTACATTCTACGAATTAGTTTACTAAAAATAGTACTAAGTGGAAGCTAAAGAATTTTATGTATTAATAAAACTTAAAATTTTTCCCAAGAATTTACTGATTTGCAACTTAATTTACTATGCAACGCTTTACATGTTCACTCCGAATCCTAATACGATTTTTGATATACAATACATGTACAAGGTATCCTCTCTTCTGAATTTAAATGACACACGTTTTTGTTTTCGTTATATAATATTTATGGTGTAGGGAGGTCTTCAATTTAAATTCATGATAAGGGTGATTCAAAATGTTCATGATAAAATCTCGAATTTCCCCCTTTAAAATTACGTAACAAATGCCTTGCTTACATAATTGCGAAAAAATTTCTTTTAATAAATATCTAGATTTTTCAATTTGCCTGTTTACTACGTTTAAAATGTGCTGTTGCCATCTCATGAATTTCAAATACAATAATTTCGATAAAATAGAATTTTGTAGACAATGCGCACAATCACGCCACTCACTAAAATACTCGTATGTTCTGAAAGTTGGAAATGCACCGTAATGAGGTAGAATGATATTGAATAATAAGATAGGGATTTTAAAAATTGTTCACAGGAGTACTCTAACAAATGTCAAAAATCCCTAATGAAAATGCAACAACAGTAGGAGTCTCCTTTTTACAACAGTTTATCGTATATAAACTCAATTTTTAAAGTGATGTTTGATTGTTTATCATATAGGTAGATTTACTAGTTTTATTGTCTATGGTGAGTTACTCGACACTCATCGAAAATAATTTACACCTATTCAACGAAAACGCAGCGCCAAAAACTGCATTTAATCATGGTGGCCACAAATATTTCATTATTTTTTAATGGTTAAAAGCTTATCATTTGAGAGGCTCAAAATCGATTTCTATCTGAATTTTTCAGCAGAATTTGTGTGGCGGCATTTATTAAACGTAGACAAGTTAGATATATCTATATAAATTTTTCGGAAGCATAGATGGCATATTTAGAACAAGCACAAAAATTTTAACTAAATAAACTTCAATTCATTTTTTTAAGAATGCTTACTAACTAACTGTCCATTAATAAAAAGATAAGAAGGAACTGTTGCATAGAATTACCTGCATAGTGAGGAATACCTGTAACCACAAAAAAATTAACTCCCTAACTGCCCATCGCGAATAGAAACTAAGTGCAGGAATATACAAAAAAACAAAGTGCTTCTATTCCTTTGAGTTTAACGTGAAATTTAGAGAGAGCTCCCCCCCCCCTTTTTTTTTCTTTTCTTTTTCATGTCCGTCTAATTTTAAGGAATAGTAAGTTCAGTCTGTAGTAATGTAAAATTCTGTATACATTATGTGTTCTTTATAATAGTCTTCGCATTTTAAAGAATCCAATTAAATGTGAAAACAGAGGCTTGTGCAATTTACATTAATAGCGTTATATCTTAACAAGAATTTTAATCTTTATGCCGGGAAATATTTCTTCTGAAATAATGCGTTTTTTAATTTATATTTTTGCTATTAAATTGCCAATGAATAAGCAAAAGATAAGCGAAGATTTTTTTTTTTTACGACCTGATCATTACAGTTGATATTGCCATCCGATTCAACAGGTCTCGAAAACAGTTCTTACAGGTCTCAAAAACAGTTCTCGAAGACAGTTCTAATCTTTTCAATGTATATTTTAAAGTGTTTATAAATAATTGCATAAAGAAAGTCTTATATTTAAATGTAAAATATTCTATGGAAAAAATAAATCCGATAATGTTGAAAGAATGAAAAATTTTTCTGGATGCATCGGAGACATATACGTCTAAAAGGAAATCTACCTGCTTACTTGCTACTGTCCAACCAGGTTCTACATCAGCTTCAAATACAGCTGATCTTAAGACTTTTAAAGAGGGAGGAAGTAATCAGAAGCTTAGATTATTTATAGTTATATTATTAGCAACTAATTTACACTAACAGCGAGAGTGAATCCTACTTGTTTTATAATATATACACAAAAACCTGCAAATGTATAAAAGAAAAAAATTAAATAATAAATCTGTTCAGCTATTAAAAGCGCGAAATATCTACGTTTACAATTTCATTTTTTTTTAAGATTTATTTATATTTATAAGTTTAATGAAATTCGGAATGCCCAACATATTATATATGCGGAACCCAAGAAATTTTCTTCCAAGTAAAGAAGATCATTACACTTCCTCTGACGTGCATAAAATATTATTATTTAAAGACCAAGCCAGGTTGCATAGAACAGGAATGCGGAATATTATGACATCATCTTGAAATAAAACCGGATGCACGTGACGAACTTACCCCGGATGTTTACTGTTGAGAGACCCATAGCCAAGGAATCTGTCGCATTATAGCACGTTATTTATTTGCATATATATAAATTATCTTCTAGGAAACTCCTCTATAGTGAAATATTTCTAATTATTTGTAATATTGCTAGAGCTTCAATATTAATTCGCTTAATAGGATGCAATGTCATTGAAAATCTAGATGGTAGTTGTAGGCTTTTACAAATGATAATGGACGCATTTTTTTATTAGAAATAAATATGTTTGTACGAAAATAATATTTTTCTATGCCCATTAAAATAAAACTTTGAGATGTTAGAATTTCACATGGGATTCTAATTATTAAGAAAAAATAGTTAAAGGTGTTAAAAAAAAAAAAAAAAAAAAAAAAAGAAGAAGAAAGTCAAGCTCTTCTCTTATGGCTTTTGTTCCTTGACAAGTTTTATTTATAGAACATTAAAGATGTTCGCATTCCTTTAGAAATTTACGTTAAAGAACTCTTCTTCTTGGCTTAGATTCGGTATTTTATCCTTAATTTGGCCGTAATTTTCAACGTGTTTTCACAAGGCGTTTGCTGGCCGTGATTCATCATGAGGGCACTCAAAGGAAAGATCTCCACAACAATTTTTCCAAAAAAAAAATTATATTCATGCGCATTTTTTAAAATTGCTTAAAAATATTATTTATGCATGCGATTTTTACCTTTTTTTTTTTCGTTAATTCAACCTTCGTGAAATTCGAGAGCGCATTTTTTTTTTAATTTGGTTCACGCATTTTCGTGGCATTTTCTTCCCTTCTCTCTTTCCTCTTTTCAAAGTTCTCTACAGAAATCTAAATTCAGCAACAGAGAGAGAGAAAGAGAGAGAGAGAGAGAGCTCCTCCAGGGAAGAAAATCCGTTACTAGACATGTGTTCATTCGAGAAGAAAGAAAAAACGTGATGGAGAGAGAACGAGAGAAGATAGCAGGAAAAAAATGGGAGAAAAAAGGAGAACGAAAAAAATAAAAACTGAAGAGAGAAAGAGAGACGAGTTAATTATATTCTGTAACATACGGGCCCAAATCGGACAGTGGAAAAGTACCCGAAATTTATCCTTGAGAAATGATAAAGGCGAGGCAATGCAAATTGAGTAAGGTTTTCTTATTTTGTTCTAAAAAAAATTATTGAGTTGAGTGATGTAATAATTGCGAGGTGAATGATGAAAGACGAGAGCAACAGATGAAGTAACAACATGCACTTAACAGTGGAGCGTCGGCTATCCGAAATTCATGAAATTTTGAGTGATCAATTAGAAGAAAAGATTAATTAAGATTATTTAAAGAATAGGATTTAAAATTTAAAGAAATTGTATGCCGTTTCTCCTTACTTATTCGACGCTATACCGTAGCTTCACGTTGGCCTTATGTAGTGTCCATTATTGTTAGCCTACGTCCAGGCGAGAATAAAAATAAAAGCACGTGCTGGGTAAGTTTCTTGAGGCCCCGTTATAATCTTATCACGGGTTTCTAGCTAAGCACCTTTTCATGAGCTCCCGAGAGAATGAAACCCGGAACATAGACATGGGCCTCTCGAATATATAAGAGTACTCGGAAAATAAGTTTCTATGCACTTATATCTCTAAAATAAAATTAAACTAGCATACCTATAAAGAAGAGTTTGGACTGAAATAACTATTACGATGATGATAAAATAATTATATATAAATGGACAAAAGTGCAGAAAATGAAGTAAAAAAATAAAGTAAGCTAATTTTTTCACAATTTCTTAGTTTAAAAAACTTATTATTAACTTAAAACTGGAGTTCACTTATACTTTATGTTAAGAAGGGAAGATTCTTAAAAAGAACGGGTTAACAAACATTTTGTTATTTTTCACTCAAAAACGGATGAAAAATTAATTAGCAAGGGAGTCAGGGGGCGGGGATGAAGGAGAATTTGAGCAGAGGTTCATTTTCTTTCTTTTTTTTTTTTTTGGTGTGTGGGTTTTTGTTTTATTCACTTACAGTATTGGGTGAGACCGTCAGTTCAGCGGACGACCGGTCTTTAGAAGGGAGAAGGTCGGAGGAAGCCTTGGAGTCAGTCGGAAAGGAGGCGAGTATCCTGCCTCAGCCACGCAACAAAGCTTAGCAGCACGCGAGCCACGTTTTAATCTCGGGAAGGGCCTCTCTCGTTCAAGAGAGTCAGTTCTGTTGCATGGACAGCTGCAAACTCTCCGGTCTCGAGCAATTCTCCGAAGTAAAAGTAGAAAACGTTCCTCTTTTTTTATTTTTATTTCTCTCTTTTCTGTCCTTGATCGTATCACTTCCTTTTTTGTGTTTTCCACCTCTTCCACTTCCGGTCGGAGCCTCGCAGTCCTCTAATCTTTCGCTAAAAGACACGCGCACATCGACACGCACTCACGTTCAAACTGTTCACTGGTCACAAGACTTCTCTTCTCTAACCGGAATACAGCGAGGGGTGCGCTCGCACGTTCAATACGATTGGCCTGCGGACGTAATCTACACAGACACACACACACTTAAACATATACACACACTCACGCACACGCACACGTCGCGCGCGCCTGGCCAGCAAATATGGAAAAGGAATGCAAAGGCCTACGTCACCGGGAGGGGTTGCTAAGCAACAGGCGGTCGACCGATGTCAGGACGCCATCAGGAGCATCAGCGGCCTTTCCCAAGGAATAAAAGCGCCGAGTGTTTTCATCCTTGTTACTTGTTAGCGAAGCGCTTATACCCCTTCAGGAAAGTATTTCCTCTGTCCGTTTACAATCTATCGCAATAAAATATTTGTAAACCTTTTCAAATTATGTAAGTGATGCAATTTTACATTAGAGACACTTTTTTATCGCTGGTTTTTAAAACTGAATTACGCACGCAAAGACGGCTGCTATGCCACCTGTTTAATCATGTAAATCGCGAACAAGACACCATGTCGACATCGATTTCATATTGAAGAACATGTAAAGGTAACAGAATTTAAAAGCCTAAACTGAGAATAAAAAATCAAACAACTTTTTCAATTATAATATCAAAACTTTAAAAAAATATAAAACAAACGACATTTCTGTGGTTTATTAAAACACTTAGGAAACTATTTCAATCTTTTTAGCTTGAACATAAAATTTTAAAATGTTATAAGTTACGCAAATACTTTCAAAAGAACACTATTACGTAAATTTGAAATTTATACTTACGCGTTTCAAAATATTATTAAAATTTGAGTTCTTTAAAAGGTTGAAAATCAAATCTAAAAAATGTTGCACTTTGTTCTTTTCGATTTATAGAATATAGTGCAAACTTGCAATAGATTTTTTTCTCTAAGGAAGTGCGAAATGGCATATGCGTATGCTCGTCCTAAACACCTGATTTATTCTCGTAGCCTGTACTGTGTAATTAAAGCCGGGAGTCATGGTGAACCACGAACGCTTGGTTGCTAATGAAGCATATATCGAACTTGGAGATTTATTAGAGGCCAATTAAGTAATGGTATAAACGATGATAAATGTTTTGGAAAAGTAGAATGAAATGCAGATTGAAATTCGGAAACAGGGTATGCTTGTACCATGTAAGAATGTTTTCTATCATATACACAAACAACATTTTTATTCTTATTCGAAATGAGCCAAGTAATATCGATTTCTATTCATTTGATTTGCAATGCATTTTTTTTCTTTCTTTTTATGCCTTCAGATAAGAAATTTCAATTCTGAATTGCATTAGAAAGAGCAAATTTACGATCACTGAAGTAAAGGAGCGTTTCCGTTTAATATACGAGGTCTGTTCCAAAAATAACTGAACTTTTTTAATTACGCGGCAAAGGATCGTCGTAGCGACGAGCGGTTGACAACACTGCAATTGTCATATCCTTCCGCCTAATGGACTATTTACAAAGTTTTATATGTTGTTTAGTTTTCAAGTGATTGCCATTTGAGTGCAACGTGTTTCAGTGTTCGTGGCGATTTTTACCATGTCCGATTTACGAGAGCAAGGATGCAATGTGAAATTCTGCGTGAAACTGGTGAAAACAAGGGAAAAATTCGCAAAAAGAGACGACTGTTGGCAAGACAACTCATTGTTCCTTCAATATGACAATGCTCCTGCCCACTCAGCCTTGTTAATTTGCCAGTTTTGTGCCAAAAATCAGATGACTGTCCTCCCCCAGCTTCCCTACTCCCCAAACCTAGCTCCTTGCGACTTTTTCTTTATTCCAAAATTAAAATCAGTGCTGAAAGGACGCTGTTTCGACTCCATTAATGATAATAAGAAAAATTCGTCACTGGCAATAAAAGATATTCCAAAGAAGCTTTCCAGGATTGCATGGTAAAGTGGGAACACTGCTGGAGCAAGTGTGTGAATAGAGGAGGGGAGTACTTTCAAGGACACAAAGACCAATAAGCTGTATATTAAATTAAAAAAAAAAAGTTCGGTTATTTTTTGAACAGACCTCGCATGACGAATGAAACTAAAAATGAGAAAACAAACTTAAACTAATTATTTTTTTTTCATTCATCAAATAAAAAGTTAAAAATCGAGAGAGTAAATTATTCGCTTAGAAGAACATTTTTTATTTTTTATCATAACAATGAAATTGGATTGAGGCCTCTGGGAATTGAGATCCGAATCTCATTAAGAGCATGTCAGTTTGTTATGATGCTCATTTTATATCATTAGATATCGATTGAACACCTCATTAGCTCAACTACTCTCATTGTACTTTATTTAACCCATTAAGGTTCACTGAAGAGTTATCTAATTTAGTTCGTAATGATGTTGTCCGCATCTCTTTCGAAATTTTCTCCAACTTCAAAAGCCATTATAATTTGTCAACCTTTTTGAACTTATTTTTAAATCAGAAACGGTCACTGTTTCAAGAGATAATTAGTCATTACGAATAATAAAAAGTTTTGACTGTTACCCGTAAGTATTTCTCATAGAAAAATGGACATTTTGAGAAGAGTAATTTTTTTTATTATAAATCAGCTGAAATCAAGAATGGAAAAATGAATTTCTATAGGTTGCGAGATATAATTTCGATATAAACAGGCTCCAATTTCTTGAAATAGCTTAAAAGTCTCAAGCAACAATGCCAGAAGCTTGCGTGTTAATAAAATAAAGACAAAGTCTGTGAAATTTATTCTTCAAAAATCAGACACATATTTCACTTTTTAAAAATAAAACAAGAAATTAATCCTCCCGAGGAAGGTATAGGAAAGTAGCGGAAGCGCTGAGATCATCTATTTTTACCCTTTCATCTGCACTTTTT
>JAHWFO010081800.1:2106419-2117345 GCA_023313115.1 Rhysida immarginata
GAAGCGCTGAGGTCATCTATTTTTACCCTTTTCTCTGCACTTTTTAACACCCCTCCCATTTTTTTAATCGAAAAATTGATTTTCTCGAATGTTGTATTTAGAAAATGAAAAAGAGCTCTATCCTCTTTCGTATCTCATCATTTCCGATCGAATGGTATATCACGTGCCATATGTTGCCATAGTTCTAAACACCAAGTGACTGCTACCCCCCCAAGTGACTGCTACCCCCACCAAGTGAACTCCGACCCTATTGGGACAATTTGGCCCAAACTTTACAGTAATGTTGATCTTGCTTAGAAGAATCTACATACCGAATTTCACGCCTTTTTATGCATAAATACGCTTAGACCTTTTTGGTCCCCTCTAATTTCCTTCCCCGAAACTCCGACCCCAGTAGGTCAATCAAAACCAAACTAAATAGTGAAGGTGCCCATGCCCGTAGTAAGCTATATTCCGAATTTCAATCTTCTACCTCAAAAAATGCGGAAATTATGAAGGGGACGGACGGACAAACAGAGGGACATTGTGAAAACAATAAGTAGCTCCATTCTTCCGCTACTTAATAACAAATACATATTTCGTCCTGTTATACTTTTCTTCGTTTCTGTCTCGTCATTTATGTCAAAAGGATTAAAGATATTTTAGAATATTCGCGTCTCTACCGACCATACTTGTTTTATTTCAGCAGCTCACTATCTTTGCTTTTCACATCATACACATCCAATTCCTAAACTTTTTCGGTTCACGATGTGTCAGGATTTTTCCGTGGCGCCCAAGATCAGAACATAGAACTATCTAACAGCTGCAGTTCATAGTTGATAGATTGATTAGGTTAAAAAATTAAATAAAACCGTCTTTCAAATTTACAAACATTTTAAACAATAAAGGGTATTAAATAAATACACCTCATTCCACCTCAACGTTTCAATTTAGTTAAATAAGTTAACCAGATATTTGAATGTTGGAATTTTGCAGCGCCCCTGAAAAATTGATGGAATAAAAGAACATTCTGTATTAAGTAAGAATGAGAAAGGTATCAAATATATAATGTATAATATTATATTATGGGTGATATCTTACTTACAGAATGTTCCTTCATTCCATCAATGCATTATGCCAATTCTTCATAGTTTTTCTCTTGTCACTCTTTTTTTCTCTATATTCGTAATGATCATTCTTTCTTACATGTTCTGTATGACTCTGCACTGATATTTCTTCTGCATTTTCGAGGTAAGCTCTTTTCACTACTACATATTATACCGTCCCATTTCTTTACTTCAACTCTAAAATTACGCAATTCCCCAAATGCGCACAAACAAGTTAATCATCTCGAAGCTCACTTCATTAAGACAATTTTTCACTTTCTGTTTTCATAAATCTGCCTCATTAATCTGTCAAACGTATGTATTTCATGGGAATCTCTTAACTCTTCTTTCTTAAGTCTTTCTCCATTCAGAAGATTCATTTTATGGACCGCCAGATCTGATCCAGTCGATTTACCTTTCACCCTTTTCAGTTCACAACTTTACCAGGCAGTTTATTATCACATTCAACCAGAGTAGTTACGCTCTTCTGGTCTTTTGCATAGCATTCTTATAGTATGCAGATAGATGATCACGTGCTTGAAGAAAGAGAAAATACGCTCGCAAAATCTCTTGAGGAAGTTTATCATTGTCATTCACATGTGGATAACCAAAGTTTCCAAAAAATCTTTCTTAAATCTGCTCCTTTCAACAGTAAGTTACGGACTCATTAAAATACTTAATTCATTTTTGTACCAAAATTTCTCTTCCAGCATTCCTTTGAGCATACATACCAATTAGAAACATCTAACAGGGGCCTTTGCTTCATCATTCTTACCCATAAAACTACCATCTGTCTTACGTTTCGTGTTCGCTCATTCATTCGTGCTCTCTGTAATTTTCTTTGCATGCACTTCATCTTCAATCCCTGTTTGAATATTCCACTGTTGAATATTTCCCTGTAATATTTGATAATATGCGAACATTTCGCGTTATGATATCTTATAATTCAATATACTCCAACCAGCAAATCATGAGAACTGTCAATCACTGCGTTACCACGGAAAACTAGCCTCGTACTGAGGTTGCTGTTAAAAGAATTACTGTTAAATTGGTGGCCCTTAAAAAAGGCCTTTTTTGCAATTAATGCTAAATTAATATTCCTCAGAAGAATCGTAATACATGTACTTTCTTCTTTGACATGTTGCTTGAGCTCGTGTTGAACAAAGCGCACTTTAAACAGGAAATATGAACAATAAATAAAGGACCTGTGCAATGAGATTAAGGCAGCCGTTGATTGGCTGATGAATTTAGGCATTCTCATGACTTGTCTACTACACTATAATAATACGTATTTGGCAACCAGTACTAAGTAGATTGAGTGAGCTCTAGTCATTTCAGAATGTTACCCTGAGGACCATAGCGGAGCTTAGTAAAAGGACTGTGAAAAATTAATACATCCACTCACAGAGAAAAATTTACCCAAGATCTCCTGATGGGTATGGTGCAGACAACGACCTGGGGCTGGAATACTGAAAAACTCGATGGAGATGGAATGGCATACGAAATATAGAAAGCCGAGGTATTTTTTTGACGTCAACTTTGAAGACATGTCAATCTTATTATTTTTCATAATGTGGAAGACCTCTTGGGTTAGTCAGGCTTCTTGTCTACCTCAGTGTATTTCATTTGGTATTTAATCTGGAAGGGTGAGCTTAGTGAAAACAGTGCTTCCGTCCCACTTGAACAAATGTACACTTTCCTGTTCATTAGAATTATCAAAGGCTTAGTAAGGAATTATCTAATTTTGAACGAAATTTTCACGGTCAACGCAGTTTGGTGGCATCCTCCTTTCCTTGTTAGTAAATAGAATAATATTTATACTTCAGTTCCTTATAAAATAGATTATAAATATCAAGTAGAATTGTTAAAATTTTACTTCCACGTAAATAATAAATACAAAGTTCCTAAATGAATTGAGCTATTACTTTAACGTATGTAATAATTTTTCACACGATAGACTAAAGGACAAGGACAATCGGACTTTGGAGTTTCGCTTGAATTAAAATGTTAGCTTGTTTGAAAAATTATCATACTCAGAACTCTTGCTTTCTCATCACTAGAATCCCCTGCTGTCATTTTTGCGTTAATCATTGTCACAATCCCCAATTGTTATTTAATTGAGTACAAATTATTTTAATTTAAAATGCTTGTTCACTGCAAATTAATTTAAAACTACCAAATTTAGCTACGGGGCATGCGCATTAGCAATAATTCTACTAAAGAGTCAGAAGTAAACAGATTTAGAATGAAATAGGTAGAGACTTTACAATACAAAAAAGGAAGAACACAGTTTCCGACGAGTTTCGCCATTTATTCCCGGCTTTATCAAAGATATAAACTACACAAGAGGCTTCTCGCGCTTATACACAGAAATAAGGTACAATGGAGTAATACGATTGGATAAAATACAACGAATGGCATGACAAAGGCAAACAATACTAAGAACTCCCAATTTATTGAGATTTAGAATCAATAAAATGACAAATCTTTTCCTCTCAATAAAAAAATACATGAAGTAATGAAATCTTTTCCTAGATGATTTTTAATACATTTTTGTTAAAGAGAAATAAATGGCTTCCGATATGAATGTCGAACAGATGAAAAGGTTAGGAGCTATAACATATACAAAAAAAAATTTCAGATACCACCTATAATTCGAATGTTAATCGTATGGATATATAAATTACACCGTTGGAAGAGGAAACCCTAATGCTGTTTTTCTTTAGCTTGCTGGCAACTGTTAAATTACTCTTACGAGAGCTTTTTAAAACCGTGTTCCCTGAAGATCGGAAGACTGCAGAGATAAACTTCTAAAATTTTTGGACGTGCAGATTCTGGTTTTCACTCTGATGTGAAGATACGTAGATAGCACTACATATATTGCATTGAGTGAACTGTATTGCATGATCACTGTATTACTATTTTAGTGCCTGTTTCCTTGTAGCATACACAGATGAGACTACAGCAAATAAAATTATACACGATGAATCCATTTATTTTATAAGTGCCAACAATGAGCGAGTGAAGAAAAGTTTCACGCCCGAAAAATTTCCAGCTCAAAGCAAAATTTGTTCCACGCAGCTGTAAAAAGAAAAATTATATGTGTGTTGGTTGCCAATAAAGTGCTTATTTGATGACAGCTCTGCGTCCTTCTTCACTGCTTTCAAAAGTAAAATTAAATGACAAAGATAATTTTCCAGAACAGTGCTTTCCTGAACGTAAAAAAAATTGTGCGTGGTCGTCACGCGCATCAGAGGTGAAACTTTTTAGAGTGATGTAAAGAAAAATAAGTTGTCAATGAAAGAGTGTAGAGTCATATAGTAGTAACTGTATTGATATTTTACTTATGCACGTTTAACATTACATTATTTGAAATATTTAATACACGCAATATCATACATGATAACGATTCAAATAATATATGGAAATAACATTCATATAAAAAAGGAGGAAACCAATAATCAGCAGCAGAAGCATAATAAGCAATAAAAAAAAGATTACCATAGTAGCAACAACAAATAACATTTATTAAAATTTATATTTTACACCCTTTATCCTACGTCTCTCCCTTCTTTATCCCCCACTTTTTATCCTCTTTTTACCACTTTTTTATCCATTTTTTCCCGCAATTATAAGAAGGCCAATTTCATTGAATTCATGGTTTCTGGTCATTCCACGTCAAATGGTCTAAATATGAAAAAAAAATTTTAAACACCATCTCCAGTCTTAATGAAATGATGCTGTGCAAAATTTCACTTTCAGGATAGTTAGGATGCAGGGGCGTTCAAATTTGATCTGGACTTTACTTTTTGTATATTTCATTGTTGGGATGGCAACTACTGCCTGTCATGCAAATGCAGCACCACTCATCCGGTTACCATGATACCCGATTGTTTGTTTAAACAAAATGGCGGACAGCGATGTGTCAACCAAAGTGAAACAACGAATAATCATCAAGTTTCTCTGAAATTCACCGAGACATGTTTGTCTCGATCATCTGTCTTTGTTTGGTGCCAAAAGTTTGAAGGAGGGCGAGAATCCACCGCTAATGAACCTCATATATGGCAAGACCAGCAACAGCTGTCAATGATGGCATCATCGCATGAACAAATGAGCTGATAAGGGACAAGACGGGGATTCATGTCCGAAAATTGGCTTTAATGCTGAACATCAGTACTGGCAGTGTGGAGACCATCATCCACGATAAGCTGAAATTCAACAAGCTCTGTGCCAGATGGGTCCCTAAGCAACTCTCCGAGGATCACAAAACCATCCGTGTGGAAATATGTTCCATACTGCTGCGGCGATATGACAGGGAAGGTGACAGCTTCCTAAGGCGTGTTGTGACCACCGACGAGACATAGATTCATTACCATACTCCTGAAAGCAAGCGTGTGAGCATGGAGTGGCGACACACTGACTCACCATAACCCAAGAAATTGAAGATGACACCGTCGGCAACGAAAGTGATGGCGACTGTATTCTGGAATATTAAGGGTATCATTCATGTCAATTTTCTGGAAGAACGTCGAACCATAAATGCACCCTACTACTGTGACATTTTGAGGACGTCCGTGAAGCCGGCCCTAAGGAAAAAGCGACCAGGGTCGAGTTTTTGGACTTGAGATTGCGGTTTAGTAAGCATCGCTCATACGTCAAAATTGCGTAACATCAGAGCAATTACCATTGGAAGGCTTTGATTTTACGCAATTTTGACCAAATTTTGATCAGCGATGCTTACTAAACCGCGATCTCATGTCCAAAAACTCGCCCCAGGACTCCTTACCAGCGGTGTTTGTTTTCCGTAAGACAATGCCAGACCACACACAGCCAAACTGACTATGGACACACTGACGGAACTCAAATGGGACCAGGATCCATCCAGCTCAGATCTCTCCCCTTGCGACTATCACCTTTTTGGACCATTGAAAAAGTTCTTGGGAGGGCAGAGGTTCGGCTCCAGCGAGGAAGTGAAAAAGGCTGTCCTGACTGGTTTCGACATTATCCTGAAGATTTCTACAGAACCTCCTTACAAAGATCTCCTTACAATGTTTTTCGGTTTTGCCTAGCGTTCTTGATTTATCATCCGATGACATCATTTTGGGGCGTCTCCGCCAGCCAGTTGGCATTGCCGGCTAAAATAAAATACCCTGCTCAGCATAGACAAAGGAAGCAAATAAAAAGTTTTTACCAGAGTTTTTGTGTTTAGGATCTGGAATGTTAGCAATAATAGGTTATTCTGGTATCAAGCATGTGTCTCTACTAAGAGGCCAGTATAATGATTTGGCAATTCCATAGGGATAAATGCATCGTGCTCTTCAAGTAAAATTTCACAAATACAGTCGGACGTCCTTATAACGAAGTCATTAGGGCCTACCCCAAAATTTTTTGTACAGAAACATCTTTAATACTCAAGATTTACATGTTTATCATGATTGGGACTAAAATAAAAATTCGTTATAGGGAAAAAATTATTATATGGGTGTTTGTTAAGATAGGTTCGACTGTATTTCCAATCCACCACAGGCAATGTATTGCCCAGGCTGAATATAAGCAACTAAAAAGGGCTGATAATTGATTGCATCAACTGGGTTTAAATGGGCTACAAAAGATGAAACCCTGTTAATACGAATTTCAGTTTCATTAACTGTCACAAAATGATGGTTTTTCTCTTGTTGCTGTGACTGTACAGCTATCTTTAAATCTTTCAATTTGATTATTCCAATTACATCAACTTCTTCTTTCGAAATGAAAAATAATTTAATTCCTTTGACTTATTGCTCACAAAAATGAAATAAATTTCTTGGCGTCAAAATCTGATTGTCGATGGAGCGTTGAAGGCTGGCACGTGCTGCTAATCACTTAACAGTTCCAGGTGCACCATCACACGGTGATTTTCCATGGCTTGTGCCAAAAAAGTTGATCAAATCTATAACATATAGCCACGCATATTGTGAAATAAGTAGAATATTCAAAGTAATATTTCGTGCCTTAAACATTAAAACTCTAACACGAAACAGGATGATTCCTAGAGACAAACCTGCTCTTTCTAATAATGTAAAAAAAACTTGAACACAGGGGATAACTTTAAAATTCATCGTGCAAAATAAAAAATCCTAGTTGGAAGGCAAATATCTCTAAAACCACCAAGTAAGCTAGGAGGATGCTGCTCTACAGACATCTATGGATTTGATTAGCTAAAGCATCCAGGAAGCACAGCATTAAAGTTATGTACAGCAAAAGTTGCTCTAAATTGACAACGAGGAATTATTTTCCCACTTTGTGAGGAAACAGCAATAAAAATAAAACTTTTCCTAAGTTGTCACTTCAGCACTTGTAGAAAGCGCTAAAGTTGCCCTGGGTTGCCAATTTTCAGGCTGCTAGCTGCTGTGTAATTGAAATTTGTCATTTCACTTCAGTACTTTCATCGTTTAAAGCATGGTTCTACATTTACACAAAATTTTATGAAGATTGGAGATGGTCACTAAACTGCAGTTAGACCATTTGACTTGGTCTTTCACTATTTTGCTGTTCCTTCGTTGAGAGATTAATTTATTGTTTCTTATTAGAACAAAAGTCTCAGATTAGATTATTTATTGCCGTAATAAAAAAACGTCACTTCCGTTTCACTTTTTCATTCAGATTTCCATTAAACGAACCGTGGGTGCATTGTAAAATTGATCGTTCACAGTAAAAGAGGGTTGTTAAAATGAGTGCTCAGTCTCCTTTAAGCCAGAGCGCTCACGTTGCCTTTGTAAAACTACATATCTGAGCAAAGTTATTGACAAAGATATGTATGCTACGTATTTGTTTTGAGAAGACGTTAGAAACGAACAAAGCGGTCAGGGAAATTCAATGGCACAGATGGTAGCCTAACAAATGACGCTGAATCATAATCAGCTCAATTAGTCCTTTGTGAAGTTTATTGGAATGCGTTGGGGCGCACGCTGTGACAGAGAATGAATGACCCTATGACGTCCTCTAGTTCCTCCTGAAAGCAGCGCATAACACATGCTCCGGAAAAAAGACACTTCTGTGTCAGCCGTAATGATGACAAAATCTATAATCATGCTCCCCCTCTAAGTTCCCTCATTTCTTTGACATTATTTCCTATTTTTGATGTGGCTAGAATGTGCCTTGAGATGTTATTAAAAACGCATTTGCAGCAGTCTTTAAATCTAAACGCTTTTTTATTAACAAGATATAATCGACTTGTCATTATTTCTCTCGTTTAGTCAATCACAAAGATTCAAATATCTAAAGAAAGTATAAAGTTGAATAAGCAATATAAAAATAAGTAATAATGGTTTACTGTGTACCAATTTTTATGACTATTTTGTAAGGCTATGAGTGAGGCATTATTCAGTATTAAATCAATTTTTTGGTGATTTAATTTTTTTTTATTATCAATAATTATTTTAATGTCTACGTACGAAAGCGGTTTAAAAGACAAAGCATCCAAGTTTTATCCACAAGATTTATTTTGCCATTTGTACAAAATGCCATTGTAAATGAAGGTATGATGTGTAAAATATTCGACCAGCCTCACACATCTTTGGAGATGGAAATGGAAATTTCGTTTCTATGATAACCTAATAAGAAAAAATAAAATTTCAGGGAAATTAAAGAAGGTTGGAACAAACAGGCAATTCCCGCCTTTACCAATCATTTCGTTCTGATCCATTCTTATAAATCCGAAAGAACTCATTTCCTCATTTATTAAATTTGAAATTTTACGTAACAGTATTCTGCAAACTTACTTAACCGCTTTAACGTGTTATCTGCATACCGGAAATTGGAATCTCTCAGCCTGAACGTATAAATGCATACAGAAATACAGGATGGTTATAATTAAGGTTTCCCTACTGTAGGTACCAAATTCGGTAGAAATAATATTTACAAGGTGAGACTGGAAATTCGGTGAAATGACTCGGAAAAAAAAATGGTGTTTCAGAGTAAGCCCCCATGGCCACAATACACTTTTGACATCGTTGGTACAACTGTTGCATGGCGTGTGAAAAATCCTCTTTCGATACTGCTTGAAGTTCCCTCGTCACAACCGTTTGAATATCCGGAACGTCGAAAAATTTGTGTTTTTTCACTGTTGATTTCAAACGAGGAAACAAGAAGAAGTCCGGTCGTGATAGGTCTGGAGAATACGGAGGATCGAATAATTAGGTTAGGTTCAACGAGATAAAATACATTCTATTAGAGTTAGATTAGGTTCAACGATGTATTCTACCTCGTTAGTTAGGTTAGGTTCTTCTATTTCTACACAGAGACGATTGAATAGGGAAAGTTTAATTATAATCGCTCTATACAACTTGGCGGAATGTAAACTTCAATTCCTAAAAACGTGGATTTATAGTGGTAAAGCCGGTTTGCTCTTGTAAATGCGAGGAATGTGTTTATTGCGGTAGAGAAAATAGCCAATGAATCATGGGCGTAGCCAGGATTTATGTTAAATGGGCAAGATACTCATTAATGGGGGGCGGGGGGGGGGGGGGGGCAAATCAAATACTGTAGCGCCCCCGATTTTCTCGCTACAATTTTTCCGACTTTAAATTAATAAAGCTAAATAAAAAAAAAAAAGAAAAAGGTTGACATCTTCTGATTCTGTTACCTAGGAAAAGATCGTTTAAGAATAATTCTTAATGCCACTACGAAAGAACTGATATAACCAAATAATGAACTATTACGTTTGTGCAAATATATTTATTGACCCGTATATGATATACAGGGTGATTATAAAGTCACTATACATTTTGGTGAAATCATTAACGAATTTCATTTATTTGCACACCCAAACTTACCCAAAGTGAATGTGTGGATGGGGGTCTACGGGCCCTTCATGTTTGCCGAGGGGGCTATCAATGGTACCGTGTACCTCGACATGTTGGAGCAATTCCTGGAGCCACAATTGCGAGATGAAGGATTTAGGATACCGTTGTGTTCCAATAGG
This sequence comes from Rhysida immarginata, assembly GCA_023313115.1. Taxonomy (NCBI): domain Eukaryota; kingdom Metazoa; phylum Arthropoda; class Chilopoda; order Scolopendromorpha; family Scolopendridae; genus Rhysida; species Rhysida immarginata. The sequence continues at coordinate 2,116,467 of JAHWFO010081800.1, forward strand.
ATGGGGTACTATCCCATTTGGCCAACATCGTTCGGGAGTAACTGAATCACGCATTCCCAGGCAGATGGATTGGTCAGGGCTCGCCAAGACTGTGGGCTCCAGTCCTCAGATTTGACCCCCATAGATTTCTGTGCGTGGGGTTTTATCAAGTCCAAGGTGTACCAGGTCAGGATTACGCACCAATGCACAGCTGAAACAACGGATTACAGTCGCGGTGGAGGACATTACACGGCAATGTTGCGCAATATTTTCCGGGCCAAGGTGGAACGCTGGGAGCTGTGCCGGGATGTGCAAGGGGGACACATTGAAATTTACTAAGAATGTATCCTGGTATGATATCTGGTTGATGCATACTGCAATTGCTGCAATAAAACGGAGTTTTCACCAAAATGTATAGTGACTTTATAATCACCCTGTATTTTAAAACAAAATAAATATTGTTTAAACAAAAAGGAAACAAGAATTTTCTTTGAAGTTTTAAATTTCGTCAATTTTATTCAGTCGTCGTATTGTTGAAAAGGTTATTACAAACAATGGACTCTCTCAACGACGAAAAAGAAGTTTTGATTCTTGTGGTGAAAAATAATAATAATAATAATAATAATAATAATAATAATGTAGCAACAGCAGGGATACAATCCGCCGGATAAACCGGAAGATGAAGCCCTATGTTGCCCCCCAACAGGCCGAAGCCCAAAACGGGGTTAATGATACATATAAAATAGAGTAATAAAGAAAAGAAGATAATAGGAATGATTAGAATAATGATGATGATAATAATAAATAAGAAATAAATAAAAAACAAAGCCAAACGCCAGCAGAGTCAGACAATAATAATAATAATAATAATAATAATAATAATAATAATAATAATAATAA